>CM022678.1:5993558-6066058 GCA_012295275.1 Chrysomallon squamiferum
GAAAGAAAAATGAAATAAATAATTAAATAATAAAATTAAATAAAGAAATAAAATAAAAATTAATCAAGATTTTTATTATTATTACTGATCTCTTTTGCAAAGGTATATAGAATATTTGATGTTTACAGAATAATAATAAGAAGAAATTATTTATTAAGCTTTAAAAATAATAATAATAATAAAATAAAAAAAATAAAAACATAAGGATCTATCTTATTCTGCTATTATTACTATTATTTTAATTATCATAAAGACAAAAATGAAATTATTTTTGCCAACTTATATTTGGTGCTATTAATTAAAAATGGTTTATATATATATATATTAAAATGTAGAGGTTTTTTTCATTCTCTTCATTTCTTATTTTATAATTTTCTTATTAATGCACAGTAAGCATTAAATGTAAAAAAAAGAAAAAAGTTTAAAATTGTTTTAAATATCTATTTTTATCTTAATCATATCTTACGTTAATTAAAAATATAATTATTTTGTAACGAGCATCATATCAAATAAATATTTATATTTTTAAATATTTACCAAATCTATCTAATTGTGTTGCATTAAAATATACATATTAAAAATACTCGTTTGAAATTATTATTTTTTTTTTATAATTAATATTAAATAAAAAAAATTAATAAAAGGCTTCATATCAGATATAATATATAAAACATTAAAATTAAGAAATATATATTTTGTTAAAACAAATATATTTAATAACATTTATTAAATTAATTTTTTTTTCTTTCCTTTTCTGTTTAATTTCAGAGAGTAGATAACTTATATCAGAGAAAGGAACAGTAACAGTCAGATATTATTTTGACAGATAATTTTATTTTCAAAAGTAAATATAATTCATTAAAACAGACATTTCATATTTGAAAATCTGTTTTTAATTTTTGTGAGATCAAAATTGTTTAGAAGGACAACTATCTTATTGTTAATGTGAATTTATTACATTATTATTACTATTATTATTTTTATTATTTTATCAAACCGATAGAAGTTAGAACTTTTCATATTAAACATGGTCAGAATTATTAAATATATTTGATATATAATGAACACATTTACAACATGTGAGAGGTTATCATTTGTTGTATTTTTCTTTAAGTTTTCTATATAAAAAAAATACTTAAAAAAACATTTTGGTTTAAGTATCTGTATTTTGAAAACGCTACACTTTCAGTTAGTTGATTAATCAATTTATTGTATATGTAAAAGTATTGTTATTATATATATATTTTTTTTCATATATTTATTTTTAAATTGCAGTTTAACACATTTTCAAATAAGTATACTTGATATATTTACATGTTGATTTTTGTTTTATTTGCAATGAATACTTTTCATCGATGTAGAACATCAAATATTTAAAAATTATTATTATTATTATTATTATTATATATTTATTGTTTTATTTTATTATTGTTTTTGTTGTTGTTGTTATTATTATTATTATTATTATTATTATTATTATTATTATTATTATTATTATTATTTTTTTAAGCCAGAAATCAAAAACAATATTAATAATGATGAGGTTGAGAAATCTTGTGTGTTGTATTTAAAGTAAAACAAGATCTTGTGTATCGCAATTGTATATTACCTATTTTTGCTGTAACATATCATAAGTAAAATGTATCTTATTTACTTTCAGTATTTTGCACATTATATTAAGCTGCTCTTCCATTATCAACAAACACTTCATGTATTTAATTATTATTATTATTATTATTATTATTATTATTATTATTATTATTATTGTTGTTGTTGTTAATAATTAGTTTAGAATGGTAAATTTCTTCTTTATGTTACTTTTTTAATATGAATAGTAGTACTTATTTTTAAGTTTATTTTTATTTTATTTTATTCTGTGAGTATACTTGTTTTCTTTACAAATTAATTCATTAATTTCTGCACACATCTTGAAGCTTGTTTCTGTAATAAGGTGCGAAATATAGTTAAGTAATGTAATTTTTTTTTTTTTTTAAATTAAAACATTTTATTATTATTTCATTTTAATTTAACAAAAGGAAAAAAAAGAAAAAATGAAGAAATAATAGAAATAAAAAAATATCTAAATAATATAAAAGTAGTTAAAAATTATTTTTTATTATTATTATTGTTTTAATAAGTTATATTTATATAAAGCAGTGACAAACCAAAAAAAAAAAGTAAATATATGAATAATTAAATAAATGTAAAAACAAGTTAACAAAATTAAGTATTTCTATCCAAAATTTCAACTAGAAACAATAAATAAATAAATATCAGTGGATACAAAAAGAAATCTGACATACATATCATTAACAAAAATTTATAAATAAAGTTTCGATATTTTTAGAGTAATAAAAAAATATATCATCTGTGACAAATTTTCCATTTTAAAGATTTTTTTTTTTTTATTTTTTTTTATTTTTCACATTCATCTTCCCATTGTTTTATGACTTCATTTCTTTTCTATTCTTTAACTTTTTAGTTTAAAAAAAAAACAAAAAACAAAAACAAACCCAAAATGATTCAGGTTATATATATTTGCAAATCCGAATGTGCCTCTTGTTCAACATGGAGTAAAATCAAATGTTTCTTTGTTACATGTACAAAAATATTTATAATTTTTATATTTTTATTTTCGTGCCATGTTTCTTATTTATTTAAGATTTTCTGATGTTTCTTTACACCTATTTCATTATTGTGTGTGTGTGAAACTGGTTTCACTTAAAGCCAACCATTGAAATCAATAAGGTAGATATTTTATTCATAACGCCAAGATCAAAAAGCATTTATTTATTTTTTTTTTTTCCATTAAGAAATTAAATTATTAACTTTTAACAATTTTACTGTTACAAATTTCTTTCTTAAGCCAGCCAGAATCTCGTTTAACCCTTTTTCCCAATTTTTTGGTTCTGCCTTTAAGTGCCATCCTTGTCTTGTTTCAAAACCACAAACGCTGTCTCCATTCTGAATTTTAGACACAGAAGCACAATTAAACCAATTCAGTGCTGTTATCAGTTTTGTATCTAAAAGTCAGAAATTCTGTTAAACCTTTTCAACGCTATCACTGTCTTGTTTCTAAATCAAGGAATTCAGTTAATCCATTCGGTGCTCTGTCAGTTTGTTTCCAAAGCCAGACGCTGGGCCTCAGAACCTAAAAGAACCTACTTTAATTCAGAACAAACTTGACACGGGATTAATCAAAATTGCGTTCATAAACCTTTCTTTAACATACTCACCTGTGTGTCTTACATTTGTTCATTTATTTCAAGCCAGGCCGTGGCAAAGGTAGATCCATCGTCTGTTTTGCTGGATTTTGGATTTCGACGAATTTCTGAAGTATATACTTAGCTATGCTGTGAGGATGTTTTATCAATTAACGTTTTACAAAATATAATGGATGACCCTTATTTTGCAATAACCTATAAATAATAATAATAATAATAATAATAATAATAATAATAATAATTGCTGGTATACTCTAAATCACTGATATTAATTTGTTACTGTTGTCAGGTAAAGCAATTCATACTTTTAGTTAAACAACTTGTTTTGGCATCGATATATGGTATTCAACTTTTGATCTATGAAAGATAACTCTTGCTTAACATTGATACATGGTAGACAACTCTTACTGTACTGTTGATCTGTAGAAGGTAATTTGTTTAACATTGAAATACGGCAGACATCTCTTATTCTATTACTGATCTACAAAAGATAATGTGTGTAACATTAATATATGGCAGACAACTCTTATTCTACTGTTTTGTGAAAGATAACTGCTTAGAACTGATACATGGTAGACAACTCTTATTCTACTATTGATCTGTGAAAGATAACTTGTTTAACATTGATATATGGCAGGCAACGCATATTCTACTGTTGATCGACAAAACCTAACTTGTTTGACTTTCATACCTTAGTAGAAACTGTTGTTCTATTGATCTACGAAAGATAACTCTTGTTTAGCATTGACAACTCTGATTTATTTTGCTGTTGGTTTATGGAAGATAACTCTTGTTTAACATTGATAAATGGTAGACAACTCTGATTTATTCTGCTGTTGGTTTATGGAAGATAACTCTTGTTGAAGATTTATATGTGGTAGAAAGTCTGATACCAGGTATACAACTCTTCTAATGTTGAGCTGTTGAAGCTCATTGTTTTGATACTGAGCTATGGTAGACAACTCTTGTTTTAGAGCAGTGATCAAAGAAGGATAATTCTTACGATTTAACCATAGTAGATTACTCTAAGTCAAATCTGACAGATCTAGTCCTTTAAAAAAATAAAAAATAAAAAAAATAAACTCCATTATGCACGGGGAATAAACAGTCCACACATTTCTGACATTAATTCAAGAGCAGACAACTCTAACCATGAATAATGGGGAGAGAATTCTGATCTGATAGTAATGTATGACAATATTGGTTATTGAAAGAAGTACAGGCCAAGTTTATGGTAAATGGGGAAGAGGAAGAGATATTTTTTATTACAAACTGATGTTAGTACATTTTTTCTTATTATTATTACAACATTAAAAATGATTGAGATAAAAAGGGAAAAACCCACGAAATTTTGAGTAACAAGTGATTGTATTTTTAACACAGGTGTCAATTTTGTATTTAGTAAATATCATTAAATGTATTAAATTGGAAATGTATAACAGTGTGTACAGAAGGTAATATGTATTGTTCAGAACTGTGAAATATGTGCTATGTTTGGAATATGAACTAATGTTAATTTTCAGGGTGCATTCTTCCATGTTGTAATGATCTTTCCTGACTTGTCACTTCAAAACTGAAATACACACTGCTGATGTGTAATGTGTACAATATGACATTTTGAAAATCTCGTTTTCTCTTTTTGTGTGATAGAAGTATGTATCATCTGACTTGGTAACCGTGTATAATGTTATCTATCAGATGTTTGCACAGAAATTGTGTGTGTGTGTGTGTGTGTGTGTGTGTGTGTGTGAGAGAGAGAGAGAGAGAGAGAGAGAGAGAGAGAGAGAGAGAGAGAGAGAGAGAGAGAGAGAGAGAGAGAGATTGATTTTGTGTTAATTTTTTTTTTTTTTAAATTCAGATAATACATACTGCACAAAACGCAAAATCTGACCAAGTCGATGGAAAGTGAATGACAGTTTCATTTCATTTGTCACCCATGTAAATACAAAATCTACAACATAAAATGTTACAACTTTTGTTTATAAGAACATTTCCTTGTGTGTTTAGTCAGTATTAGTTTTTATACTTTTGTTGTTCTTAATTATTACGATTATTATTTTTAGATCCATGAAATAAAAATCAGAAATGTTTGGGTGCATATCAGTTACAATTACTACTAATATCTCTACTCTTACTATTACTACTACTGCTGTTACTTCCATCACTATTGCTGCTACTTCTGTATCTACTACTACTACTACTACACTAGTTCTCTACTTCTACTACTCTACAGCAACTACTGCTACACCTATTGCTGTTACAACTGATATAATTATTTATATTTTTGTAATTAATATTTTTAAATACCGTCAGAAATTATCAGTTTAATTAAATGTGAAATTAACTTGCGTTCGTAACTCGGTAGTCTTTCAGAATTTATTTATTTAATTATTTTATTTATTTATTTATTTATTATATAGTGTATTTTTTTTTTTTTTTTTTTTCAAATGTATGTGCCATTAAATAAAATAATCAGTCAAAAATCCGAAGACGAAGAACTGGTGTGTGGTGGTGAACTAGTAAAACTGTGAATTATAAAATGTTTTTGTTGTTGAATGTAATAGAACATATCCATTATTGGCAGAAAAGCAATAAAGTATTCCAGTGATCTTTATTTTGCTTTGTTATTTATTTTTTTATACAACGATGTTGGTTGTTTATTCCAGAAGAATAATAATGAAGAGACAGATAATTATTATTATTATTATTTTACTCAGTCATGTTCATAATAAACTTGGTTTACTTAATGGTTTGTTTATTAATCCTGGGTTAAAATAGAAAATGAACGGAAAAAGACGAACGAAAAAAGACGTACTCCACCCCACCGTGAATTATATATTGATTTTAGTTAAATTTGATTTAAATAGTCACATCACCATTCTGAAAATCTTGTTTTTACCTTTCTAACGTATGGAAGCTATTAACGCAAATAATACGCATCTTTTCATCTTTTTAAATTGAAACAAAAACAAAACTGCAAAAAAAGTTACGGTCGCCTTCAACTTACTATTTGTTTGAGATCGAAAAGGGGTTAAATAACTCTTCATTCGTTCACCTCAAACGTTATTAATAATTAATAATAATCCGTTATTTGTTCATTGATTTTTCATTCTACGTTTTATATCTATATCTTCATATCTTTCTTATATATATAACAAAAAAACTAAAAAAACAAAAAAATACGGTCGCCTTTTAAATAATGATGATCCCATCATCATAAATAAATAAATAAATAAATAAATAAAAATTTTTTAAAATAATGAATGAATAAAAATTCAGAATGATAGAAAAAAGAAAACAAAAATGAAAGAAAACGAAAACAGAAAAACCCCACAGATATTGGAAGTGATTACTGAATTTAAATTTTACGTATTTCAAATGGGTACATCTGCATAATCAGCTTCAACCGTTAACTGTATTTCCATTGCTCAGAGAGAGAGAGAGAGAGAGAGAGAGAGAGAGAGAGAGAGAGAGAGAGAGAGAGAGAGAGAGAGAGAGAGAGAGAGAGAGAGAGAGAGAGTGATTTCATTTACAAAATGTTTTCGATTTTACGTTACCTGCCTTTCTTTTACAATCCTGATATCACAAGAAGATCATTACTCATGTTAACGACAAAAGTCAAACCTCTCTTTGTTTTCTGTTTAACACTATAAATAATACTGCATTGCTGATTCCGCGAAAATTAATTTAAAACTGCAATAAACATCATAATGGGGTAAAGATAACTTCCATTCGTAAAAACACACGCAGAAACACTGTGTTTCTAACCCTCAGTTAAAAAATGTTAACGAAAGCGTAAAGCATCCATGGACACGACAGAAACAGTTTGATGTTTGCTAGTAGCTGCCCGGACGGAACGGTTAAGGAACTTTTAAGGAGCTGACGATCGTGAATTTCCGCCCTCACGTCTACATTACGGAGATTGCAAATGTACCGAGGGTCGGTGCTACGATTGTACCAGCCAGGGTGCAGTCCTCAGACGGGTTGGTGCCTTCCTGATCTTCAAGATTCCGAGATTAACTGCGCATGCTTTGAAAGATTTGAAACGTCAGTTAGGTCAGGTCGATGCTTCAGGTCACGTATTTTCTTTTTACTGTGTTGTCAGCTTGAATGGTATCAAGATATCAAGAATACGTAGAGCACTAAGTGTGAAGTGTACCGTGTGGTTTGTTGTATGTGTGTGTGTGGTAAGATAAAGTGACATTGTGGCTGTATGTTACAACGAGAATATGCAAAATCAAAAAAATAAATAAATAAAAAAGAACTACAAAGGAGTGAACGTGAGTGTTGACTTTAACTGCGCATGCTTTGAAAGATTTAAAATGTCAGGTCAGATCGTTCGTTTAGATTTTTTGTGTTTTACAAGATGTCAGCTTGAACGATCCCAAGATAACAAGAATGCAGAGTGCACTAAGTTTGAAGTGTTCGTTAACAGTAAGTGTTGCTACTTTAATCATTTCACACAAATTTATTTTAAAATACAGTAAAGACCCTCTATAAAAAAAAAAAACAATAACATGTAACATGTGCACTCGCACGCAGTCTCTCATTCCATGCTTCTGATTTCATCTCTGTTTCTCACACAAAGCTCGGAATATTTCTGAGCACAGTGATATCACAATTTAAATCTCAGTCACAAAGCACAGATGTGTTTGTTGCGTAAGACAAATCAATTTTTAAAAAAAAAACGAAAAAGAAAAAAGAAAAATGCTGAAAATCTGCATATTCAACACCTGACTCAGAAGAAACAGATACATTAAAGGGATCTGAAATCTCGTCTTCAGTCGAGCTTCAGAAATCAGTGAATTTCGCTCAGCAGCTGGACAACAAGGTATTTCCATTTTCATAGAATTTCTGTTGCATTTGTCTCCTTAGTTTATTAAGGCTTAGCATATTAATAATATTGTACTACTTCTATTACTGTTGCTAAGTATATTAAAACAATAACAATAGCAATAGTAGTTTCCACTACTGCTATTAGTAACTACAACTAGTACTACTACTACTATTACCAACTTTTTTCTTTATATATATATATATATATTTGCATTTGTTTGTTTATTTATTTATTTTAAGACATAAACCAAACTTTTTTTTTAGATTATTTTAAATTGATGATTTTTAATCTGTTACTGCTATAAAAATAAATAAGTAAATAAGAAATTCAGGAAGTAAGTAAGCATGTAAGTAGATACATAGGAGAACTAAAAAATATTTTAAGAAAAAGAAATGAAAAGAAAAAAGTTATTTTTAAATATTATGCGATCGAATCTTGTACTATTACACCTACAATATCTATAATAATTAAAATTACTGCTATTATTATGGAAACTACTGCTAATAGTAATATTAATAATAGTGCCACTACCGTTATTATTAATGCTACTAGTACGAAACTAGGAAAGAAAGTCACAAGTAAAAATATAACACTTTTAATAGTAACAGAAAACTATTACAACTGCGACAACTATTCTTCTATTTCTTCTACAATTTTACCACTGATACTACTACTACTACAACTAAAACTACTACTTATAATAATAAAACTAATTATAATAATAATAATAATAATAACAATAATAATAATAATAATAATAATTATACTACTACTAATAATAATAACAGTTATAACCAACGTAACAGCAACAAAACACAAAGGTATTTATGTGTTCGTATTCAAATATTTTTCAGTTCATACACAACAATATGGCGGGCTTAAATACCACCATACTGCACTTTGCAATATGTTTTCTTATTACAATGACGACGCTGGAAACCATTTCTGCTGCTTGCTGTAAGAGCTTACTTATTTTTTATTTCTGATTTCAATTTTAGATTTTACTTTCCATTAATTAATTCCGTATAGAGATATATTTTATAAGTGAACGTGTATGTGTTTGTGCGTGCGCGTGCGTGTTTTTTAACAAGTGATGGACAGTGAGTGTGCTAATGTGATGAGGTTTTATTGCGAATGTATGCGTATATATGCGTATCTGTGACTTTGCGTTTGACGTGTCCATGTGTGTGTTTGTAGATCTAAGTGAGGATGTTATTACATTCTGTTGAAAATGCATTTTATTAATGTATATGCATACTGTAGTTATGTATTATTTGAATATTAATTTATTATGAACGTGTTTGTTTGTGCCTGAGTCTGTATCTGTGTCAGTGGTGTTAAATACAAATCCTTCGTACATATTATTGTCATGTTTCTTAATCTTTATCAGTTAACAGTATTAAAGATTGAAGTTTTGAATAATAATGATGATACCAATAATAGTAGTAGTTGTAGTAGTAGCAGCAGTAGTAGTAGTAGTAGTAGTAGGTAGTAGGAGTGAAAGTAGTAGCAGTAATAGTAATAATAGTAATAAAAACTTGAAGAAAAAAAAGAAAGAAAAAAGCTACTGAAATAATAATCAAATATACAAAAATCCTTTCCAGATTCCTGCGGCAGTCGATGGCGTAAGGTTTATGAGACTGATCAGAACGGTTCCGCTGTTTCTGGCAACGTCGAGGATCTCTTCAACGCTGCCGAACACACTGAACCGGTCAGGTTTGTAATACCATCGTGGGGAACAGAAGGATACGCTAGCGATTCTGCATTCAGTACATATCATGAGCGTGACGTTCTCTGTTTTTATTCAACGATGCACGTAGGCAAGAAAAGCTGGGACACCTTTCTGAATCAGTCGTATCGTCAAGCAATGCTCCTGTGTACAACGGGGCACGTCAGCATTGTTCGATTTAAGGTTGACGTCGGCGAAGAAGAAAATCGAGAGTCACATCGTGTGGCCGTGCAATGGTTTCTCAAGCAGCCTCCGTGCTCCGAGTTCGTGATTCGCCAATATGTCGCGCAGAACAGGGGTGTAACTCACGCGAATTTTTCACAGGGCTCGTTAGCAAATCTGTACTCGTCCATAGCGTCCGGCCACGATGTCAAAGTGGCAGTGCTCGAACAACTATGCGTTTCCTTTTGTGAACATCGACGCCAACAAAGAAGGTGCGATTTCGGCGCAAATGTTTTGGTATATCGAGAGAGACCGGGCACAAGATCATTTCGAATTTAAGAGAGAAGTGTCGACGGCTGTTGTAAACGTACACTCAAACCGCTTACCTCTTTACGTCTTCTGGTTTCAGCCCCTGTCGTCCGGATTCACGACTAATGTTAGGTATAATTACTCGTGGTACGTGGATTCCTGCTGGAAACACGTGTTTACGAACGACGAAAATGGAAAAGAACAAGGTGGGAGTATTTCCGAACTGATATCTGCCGTTGAGAGTGGACACAGGGTGAAGGTCGTTATGGGAAACTACTCGATTGAGGCGGACAACGTGAGGACACAGCCAGGACAGGTTTCTGTTCAACTTTTGAACCGCATGACCTTCGATGAAACTGATAAAAATGAAGTAGACATGTACTGGTCTTGGCAGATGGTTCACACAACGGGAACCGTCGGAACACGTGTTTACGCGTTTGACAACTCAGTTCTGAAAAATGAGGCCACTGAAAAGAAAACAATCAAGTGGTTTGTCGACACACGACCATGGTCAAAAGTTTTGTCAACCAACAAAAACGGCGATGTCACTTTTGGATCGAAAGCTGACTTAAGGAAAGCCATTCTAAATGGCGCTGAAGTACGAGTTGCTTTAAAGTTGGAGGACGACAAGAAAACTGAAGGAAGTCGACGGAAGAGGCACGCCGGTTGGTGGGGTATAAACTGGTGGGGGATAGAAAGTGGATCTTGGTGGGGAAGACATATTGGATTTAGAAGCAGAAACTGTACTTCAAAACCATCTGTAAAAAGCGAATGGATGACCTTCAAGGCTAATAACCTGGAGTTAGGTCCTTCTGGAGAAGTTTCTGCCGAGTTACTTCAGAGTGTCAGTACAGAAGAAGTCGGGTCGGCCGAATTCAAGATCAAAGATGAACCTTTCTGGCGTTTCATGATCGTCACCACTCAAGGAAATGTCGACATCTCTCAGAGACGTGTAGGGAAGGAAATAGACGACGGACACTTCTCAGTGAAACAAGCTGTCAACTGGTTTGTCAACTATTAACTTTGTAATGTTTAAAATATCAAAACATTAACAATAAAAAAAAAAAAAAAATTGCTACTGCTTATTATGTTTTTACTAGGAATAATAATAATAATAATAATAATAATAATAATAATAATAATAATAATAATAATAATAATAATAATAACAATAACAATGAACAGAAATACGGAAATATATACGCAATGTAAAGTCACAGACATAAATATACTTTATTATGTCTTTAGTATTTCTTTGTATCTTAATTTTAATATACTGATTAGATATTGCAACAACAACACGAAAAATAAACAAACAAGCAAACAAAGAAACAAACAATGAAACAAACAAATAAATAAATAATATGTAGCTTATGTTAGTAACAATGTAAAGGAGGTTTACAATCCATTTCGTCGTGTAACTGAATTGAAATTATTAATCGTATATTATGATTGAAACTCCTTAATATTATTGTATCGTAATGATACAGTACAGATTTTTAAAAAATCAAAATTTGAATAAATAAATTGAAATATTAATCAAAATAGAAATTAGAAAAGCCAATACAAAACCTACAGACGTTATTTTCAATCAATATTGCTGATGTGTCTGACTTTATAATTTCTAACGTAATTCAATGACGTAATCAAACGTCGTTATGACGTATTTCATTAAACTTTGAGATGTTCATTAAACTTATTCGACATTTATTCACTGATAGATATTTTCATACAGAAGTAAACTAGATTAAATATGTTTGCTTGATTTCTGGTCGACACCATATTTTTGGAGGCGTCCTTGGAAGCCATTGCTGCTTACATCAAAAGAAAAAATACGGTGCATTTAAAATAGGCTAAAAAAGAATGTATACTATTTTATTATCTTTGTAGTCAAACTAATAATTCAGGCAATCATTTGAATCAGAATATCTAGCATACATTTACATAAAACCCCGCGTTAAAACATCACTAGAGGGCACAATATTTTGGCTTTGAAATATAAAGGGAATATGCTGGATTAATGAAATGAAATCTAATAATAATAATAATAATAATAATAATAATAATAATAATAATAATAAGTTGTGTTTTTTAGAATATAGTCAGCTTGAACGATGTAAAGACACCAAAACACCAGAGTGAAATGTATTGTATGATTTGTTATGTATGTGTATGAGAGAGAGAGAGAGAGAGAGAGAGAGAGAGAGAGAGAGAGAGAGAGAGAGAGAGAGAGAGAGAGAGAGAGAGAGAGAGACGGTAGGATAAATCCTACTAGAAGAATTCTTTTTATGAAAGTTCTTCCTTCTTCTGTTGTATTTACTTTTATTTTTAATTACTTTATTCTATAATCCTGAAATCACAAGGTCATTTTAGGTCTCATCAAAGTGAAAAATCTCTTTGTTTTCTGTTTGTCACACTAAATGGTACTATATTAATGATTTCATAAGAATTATTTTTAAAATACCAAAAAGATCCTCTATACAATTAACATGTAATATTTACACTCACACGCAGCCACGCACACTGAGCACATCTGTTTCTGTTTCACAGAGCGTGTAAAGTTTCTAAGTACAGTGATATCAGCGCTTGCCTGCTGCAAAAGATGTCGCAGGATCGATACCCCATAGATACCAGGAGTGACACTTGGTGATTAAAGATCTCCCGTGAGGCGTCATGCAAATATTCTTGGTATTTTTCGAATAAAATATGATCGTACGTACTGAAGAGAGAGAGCATAGTTTGAACAAGACGAAATATTTTAGGTTCACAAAATACTTGGATCATGTAGTAAGCTGTCAGGATGCATTATTTGGGAAAATGGTATCGTGACTATATATTACAACTCATATAGGACCCAGATACATAAAGAAAAAGCATTGAAAAAAAATGATATAAAATAAAATAGAATAATAAATAAATAAATAAAAATTAAATTAAATTAAATAAAGTAAAGTAATAATAATAATAATAATAATAATAATAATAATAATAATAATAATAATAATAATAATAAGTAGTAGTAATAATAATAAAAGTAATAATAATAATAATAACAACAACAACAATAACAATAATAATAAAAGTAATGAGAGAGAGAGAGAGAGAGAGAGAGAGAGAGAGAGAGAGAGAGAGAGAGAGAGAGAGAGAGAGAGAGAGAGAGAGAGAGAGTTAGTTTCTTGGATTTTCCACTGGGATTGTGGATGAATAAATTCTTTCCAGCTCTTGATCGTCTAGTATAATATTTATATTCTGTTTCCAGTTAATTGTTTGTCTCAGGATAAAATAAACATAGACCACTGTTTTACTTATTCTTCTTAATTATATGAAGTCACCGTCGAAGGAAATTTTCCTGTTAAATTATGATCTATATTATTTTGTATTCCCCAAAACCACCACCACTGCAGAAAAAAAAAAAAAAAAAAAAAAAAAAAAAAAAAAAAAGAAGAAGAAAGAAGCTAAAAATGAGTGAACGTGAGTGTTGAGTTCAACTGCGCATGCTTTGAAAGATTTAAAATGTCAGGTCAGATCGTTCGTTTAGATTTTGCGTGTTTTACAAGACGTCAGCTTGAACGATATCAAAAATCAAAATAACAACAATGCAGAGTGCACTAAGTGTGAAGTGTAATGTATGATTTGTCATATGTGTGTATGCGTGTGTGTGTGTGTGTGTGTGTGTGTGTGTGCGCGTGTGTCAGATATATATATATATATATAGATAGATAGATAGATAGATAGATAGATAGATAATCAGAGGATAAATCCTACAAGGAAAATACCTGTTCAGCAAAAAGTACAGATCAAGAAAGATACAAATAGAAAATAAATAAATAAATAAATAAATAAATAAAAAGAGCAGCTTGGAAACAAATATATTCAGGTACCCTGTATATATCCATGCTCGGGGAAAACGTCAGATGAGATAAATCTAAATCAGAGATTCTAAAATTAAAATAAAACTAAATCGATAGTTCGGAATAAAATAACAACAATGCAGAGTGCACTAAAAAAATTTGTCATATGTGTGTATGATAAATATATATATATATATAGATAGATAGATAGATAGATAGATAGATAGATAGATAGATAGATTAATCAGATAAATACTAAAGGAAAATATCTGTTCAGAAAAAATACAGATCAAGAAAGATACAAATAGAAAATAAATAAATAAATAAATAAATAAATAAATAAATAAAAAAAAGAGCAGCTTGGAAACAAAAATATTCAGGTACCCTGTATCAGAGATTCTAAAATTAAAATAAAACTAAATCGATAGTTCGGAACACGTGTTCGTCAAATGAAATCAGGTTTGTAAATTTCCATCTTCCGTGTTGATTTGAAGCGTGACGGGTCAATTGTTTTTAGTGCAAAGAAAGCGAAATACGTAACAGAGAGAGAGAGAGAGAGAGAGAGAGAGAGAGAGAGAGAGAGAGAGAGAGAGAGAGAGAGAGAGAGAGAGATTTCATTGATACAAAATCTCTGATCTTGCATTACATTCTTTTGCATCAGATATTTTTTTCTTATTTTTTACTTATTTTTTTAAATTATAATATTGAAATCGTATGATCATTAGTGATGACTCGTCAAAGTTAAATCTCTCTCGGTTTTCTGTTTATCACCCTAAATAGTATTGTATTGTTGATTTCGTGAAAATTAATTTAAACAATAATAAAGATCGTATATTCTGACAACTTGTATGTATAATACCCACAAACACATACAGTAATACCCAACATATACCCTGACACACACACACACACACACACACACACTATGTTTGTCACGGTAGATTAAAATTGAAAACCGAGCCTAGCTATGTTCGTCACAAAATGTGTGAGTACAATGACACCTGCACTTGCGTGCTACATAACAAGTACTGTGAACGATACCTGATAAATACCAAAGGTTAAAAAAAAAAAAAAGGGTGAGGCGTGGGGCAAATATTTGTGTGTCCAGCCAGGTTTCGGATTAATTAATATTTACCTGTTCAGGTAAAAAAAAAACATAGATAAAGAATTTGTTCGCGATGTTTTATCATCATTTGAGAAAATAAAGTAACTGTGTATATTAAACTCAGACATCAGCATGAATTGAAAAAAACACAAAAAAACACACAAAACAAACCGTACATTTAATGGAAGAAAATAAATAAATAAATAAATAAATAAATAAATAAATAAATAAATAAATAAATAAATAAGAAGAACAGATTGGAGACAAAAATATCCAGGTTCCCTGTATTTACGCATGCTCAGATGATATAAATCTAAATCAGAGATTTTAAAATTAAAATAAAACTAAATCGATAGTTCGGAACATGTGTTCGTCAAATGAAATAAGGTTTGTAAATTTCCATCTTTTGTGTTCATATGAAGCGTGACGGGTCAATGGATCAATTGTTTTTAGTGCAAAGAAAGCGAAATACGTAACAGAGAGAGAGAGAGAGAGAGAGAGAGAGAGAGAGAGAGAGAGAGAGAGAGAGAGAGAGAGAGAGAGAGAGAGAGAGAGAGAGAGAGAGAGAGAGAGAGAGAAAGATGGTTATTCCAGTTTCAAAATAACCGTTTTTAAACTACCGTACTTTTTGTTTGTAAAGTTAAAATAATACGAAAAGTTCAACTGGAATGTCATTTCTCACTTGGTTGCTTCCCTGTACTCTTTAATTGCTCTGTACTTTTGATTCTACGTCCTGGTACCTCCTGGGGCTTATTTTGTTTAAATCGTTGTAAACTCGAAAATCTGGCCATTGATTTTTGGAAAATGAAACAAATAGATAGATGTACTTGACATCTGCCACATGACACGTGAACGAAAAAAAAAAAAAAAGAAGAAGATAAATTAGAGGGGTGTCAAATCTCTTCTTTACTTAAGTTTCAGAAATCTGTGAATTTCGTTCAACAATTGGACCTCAGTCTCACAGAAGGTATTTCCATTTTGTTACAGTTTCTGTTACATTTTGATCCTTTTTTTTTTTTTTTAGACTTTATTTTAATTGATGATTTGATAGTAAATGAATTCTGGTTTATCATTACCAATTTTAATAAATAATAACCGGTAGTGTGTGATTCTGCACAAATCAGTCTAGGATTTTTTTTTTTTTTTTTTTTTTTTCTAATTAATTATTTATTTATTTTAAATATATATATATTTATTTGTTGCTTTATTTATTTATTTATGTACTTAGTTACTTACTTACTTTTTTATTTCTTATTTACTTATTTATTTATTTATTTATTTATGCCAAGCAAATATCTTAGAGAATAATTATAAAATGAATGAATAAATAAATAAATAGAAATATTAATTAATTAATTATAATTTATAAAAAATATACAGAAAGGAAAAGTAAAATAGAATAATAATAATTATTTGATTCTTTCACAATACTTTTGTAAATAATAAATTTTACAATATTCAGATGTTGAACAAATATTTTTTTGATAGTAGCATTGTTGGTTTCTACACAAATTAATTTATTTATTCTTTTATAAAATATTAATTTAAATAAATATTGTTATCAAATATATAAAGAAGCAAATCGACATGTAAATAAATAAATAAATAAATAAATAAAAATAAATAAATAAATAAATAAATAAATAAATAAATAAATAATTTAATTAATTATGATTTTAAAAATGCAGAAAAAAGAAAGGTTATTATGTTTCACAGCAAATAAATACTAGTAATATTGTTACGAATATTTCCTACATACCAATAATATGTGATTCTACACAAATTATTCTTCGTTTTATTTAATTTAATTTAATTTAATTTAATTTTATATATTTATTTAATTATTTAATATTATTATACAAAAATTTCTTTCCAGATATCTTTAAAAAAAAATTATTTTAATAAATAAATAAATAAATAAATAAATAAATAAATTATAACAAATAAATTTTAAAAAATACAGAAAGAAAATATAAAGAAATTGTTCGAATATTTCGTACTAAATAAATACTAGTAACATTTGTAAATAATTTTTTTTTTAATTCAAATGTAGAAGAAATACGTTGTAGGTATCTGCAGAAAGTGTGATTCTACACAAATTAGTCTTTCCTTTATTTATTTATTTATTTATTTATTATTTTACTTTTATTTTATTTTATTTGAAAAGAAAATTTGTTTTAAATAGATGTTTTAAATAGATACATATATATAAATGCAGTTATTACTGCTACTATTAATGCAACTATTCAATTTCTGGTTGTTGATTTATTTATTTATTTATTTATTTATTTATTTATTTATTTATTTATTTATTTATTTATTTATTTATTTACTTATTTATTATTATTTAGTTTTATTTATTTTATTTTAGTTATACAAAACATATTTCCAGATTTTGAAAAGAAAAAATGTTTTAAATAAATGTTTTTATAATATATATATGCAGTTATTACTGCTACTACTAAATGCTATTACTTCAGCTACCAGAAGCACAACAGTTAATTCTGCTACTACTACTACTACTGCTTCTATTTCTACTACTACAATGTCTATTGATTTTAATATACAAACCAAATGTATTATTTTAAATCTGTCTTTAGTTTTACTAATCAAGAATAAATAAATAAATAAATAAATAAATAAATAAATAAATAAATAAATAAATAAAATAAAACTAAATAAACATAAGGTAAAAAGAAAAAGAAAGTATTTATTTGATGATTTCATTGTAAATAAATACTAGTTTATCATTACCAATATTAGTAAATAATAATCAGTAGTGTGTGATTCTGCACAAATCAGTCTTCGTTTTTTTTATTTATTTATTTATTTATTTATATATTTATTTATTTATTTATTTATTTTAATTATACAAAAATTTCTTTCCATACGTCTTTAAAAAATTATTATTTTAATAAATAAATAATTAAATTAATCAATAAATTATAATAAATTTTTGAAAAATACAAAATGAAAATATTAACAATTTATTTGAATATTTCATACTTCCAGATTTTGAAAAAAATATATTTTTACATAAATCTTTTTATTAAATATGTATATAAAAAAGAAAGAAAGAAAGAAAGATAGATGGTTAGATAAATAAATAAAATACAATAAAATAAAATAAATAAAAAACAGAAGGAAGAAAAAAAAAGAAGTATTTATTTTACGATTTGATAGTAAATAAATACTAGTTTATCATAGTCAACATTAGTAAATAAGAAACTTTACAACGTTCAAATGATTTACTTATGTATCTTATGATATTGTATTTTAATTATTAACTTACTAATCTATTTAGTTATTTACCTATTTATTTATTTATTATTATTTTTTTAATACACAAACCCAGATTTTTTGAGATTTTTAATTATTTTTAAAATGTTACTACTAAATAGGTATTAATTAATTAATTAATTAAGTAAGTAAGTAACTAACTAAGTAACGAAATAACCGAATAGATAAATAGAACAAATAAAAATGATATAGAAGAAAAATAATTAAAAGGGAAGAAATTATTTTAAAATACTGAATCAGAATTTTTACTAATATTACTACAATAACTATTGTTATCCTCACCCGATAGTGCTACTTTTAGTATGACTTTATTATTACAACTACTAGTGCTGCTGTTTCTGCTAGTACTAGTTCCGTTACTTTAAGTTCTAGCACTAGTATCATAACTATCACTACTAATACTAGAAACTGCAACAACCACAATTCCCGAAATTGCTACTGCTAATGCTGTTACTACAACTACCACTAACTACTAAGAAACTTGGAAAGAAAGTCACAAGTAAAAATGTACCACTTTTAATAATAATCAGAAACTATTAGCACGACAACAACTACTCCCACTTGTACTACGATTTTACAACAACAACTACAAATACTACTTGTAATAATAATAATAATAATAATAATAATAATAATAATAAGAACAACAACAACAACAACAACAACAACAACAACATCAACAACACTACTACCACCACCACCACCAACAACAAAAACGACAACAGCCAGATCAACAAAAATATATTTGTGTGATAATATTCAAATATTTTTCAGTTGAGATACAACAATATGGCGGTATTGACTTCCACAATACTGCACTTTGCAATATGTTTTCTTATTACACTGACGACACTGGAAACCATTTCTGCTGTTTGCGGTAAGAGCTTATTTATTTTTTATTTCTGATTTCAATTTTAGATTTTCTTTTCCATTAATTCACTGCATATATATTTGGAAATGTGTGGGTGTCGGTGTGCTTGTGCATGTTCTGCGTGCTTGAATATGCTCTAGGACAGTGCGTGTGCTAATGTAATTAGGTTTTACAGTAAATGTGTGTGAATATATATATGGTATCTTTGAGTGGTGTATGTATGTCACTTAGTGTTTAATGTGTCCATGTATATCTCTGTATATCGGTCTAATTGAGGATGTTATTACATTCTATTGATAATGCATTTTCATCAGGGTCGGTGTATTTGTGTACTGTTGTTACGTATTATTTGAATATTAATGTATTATGGATGTGTTTGTTTGGGTCCGAGTCTGTATTTGTGTCAGTGTGTTAAATACAAATCCTTCGTACATATTATTGTCATGTTTCTTAATCTTTATCAGTTAACATTATTAAAGATTGAATTTTTGAATAATAATGATGATAACAATAACAGCACATTAGTAGTAGTTGCAGTAGTAGTAGCAGTAGTAGTGGTAGTAGGAGTGAAAATAATAATAATAATAATAATAATAATAATAATAATAATAATAATAATAATAATAATAATAATAATAATAATAATAATAGTAATAAAACCAGAACAAAATAACAAAACAAAAAAACCTACTGAAATAATAATCAAATATATAAAAATCCTTTCCAGATTCCTGCGGCAGTCGATGGCGTAAGGTTTATGAGACTGATCAGAACGGTTCCGCTGTTTATGGCAACGTCGAGGATCTCTTCAACGCTGCCGAACACACTGAACCGGTCAGGTTTGTAATACCATCGTGGGGAGCAGAAGGATACGCTGGCGATTCTGTATACAGTACATATCATAAGCGTGACATTCTCTGTTTTTTTTCAACGATGCACGTAGGCAAGAAAAGCTGGGACACCTTTCTAAATGAACCGTATCGTCAAGCAATACTTCTGTGTACATCCGGATATGTCGACGTTGCTCACTTGAAGTTGGACACCGGCTCACTTGAAAGTCGAGACATTCGTCGTGTTGCTGTGCAGTGGTTCATTAAGCAACATCCTTGCTCAGAGTTCATTATTAACACGTATTTCGAAGATAAGAAGTTTGTATCTAACGGATCGTTAGCAGGTTTGTACTCGTCTATAGAAGCCGGACACGATGTCAAAGTCGCAAGCTCATACCAATACGCGTATTCACTTATGAACATCGATGTTAGTAAACAAGGCGTGATTTTAGCGCAAATGTTTTGGCTTTTTGACACAGACAGGGAAAAAGATTATTTCGAATTTGAGAATCCACTGGAGCCGGGTGTTGTAAACATATACTCAGACGACAAGGTCCACCTTATCTTGTATTTGCAGTATGCACACCTTTCGGTTACCTTATTTATTCCCTTCGATTACACGTGGTACGTGGATTCCTGCTGGAAACACGTGTTTACGAATGATGAAAATGGAAAAGAACAAGGTGGGAGTATTTCCGAACTGATATCTGCCGTTGAGAGTGGACACAGGGTGAAGGTCGTTATGGGAAACTACTCGATTGAGGTGGACAACGTGAGGACACAACCAGGACAGGTTTCTGTTCAACTTTTGAATCGCATGAGTTTCGACGAATCTGATATTGATGATGTAAAGATGTACTGGTCTTGGCAGATGGTTCACACGACGGGAACTGTCGGAACACGAGTTTTCACGTTTTATAACACAAGTTTTGTAAATGAGTCCACTGAAAAGAAAACAATCAAGTGGTTTGTCGACACACGACCATGGTCAAAAGTTTTGTCAACCAACAAAAACGGCGAGGTCACTTTTGGATCGAAAGCTGAGTTAAGGAAAGCCATTCTAAATGGCGCTGAAGTTCGTGTTGCTTTAAAGTTCGAGGACGACAAGAAAACTGAAGGAAGTCGACGGAAGAGGCACGTCGGTTGGTGGGGGGTAGAAAGTGGATCTTGGTGGGGAAGACATAGTGGATCTAGAAGCAGAAACGGCGGTTCAAAATCATGTGTAGGAAGCGAATGGATGTTCTTCAAGGCTAGTAACCTGGAGTTAGGTCCTTCTGGAGAAGTTTCTGCCGAGTTACTTCAGAGTGTCAGTACTGAAGAAGTCGGGTCGGCCGAATTCAAGATCAAAGATGAACCTTTCTGGCGTTTCATGATCGTCTCGACTCAGGGAAATGTCGACATCTCTCAGAGACGTGTAGGGAAGGAAGTAGACGACGGCCACTTCTCAGTGAAACAAGCTGTCAACTGGTTTGTCAACTACTAACTTTGTTATGTTTAAAATATAAAACATTAACAATAAAAAAAAAAAAAATTGCTACTGCTTTTTATGTTTTTACTAGGAATAATAATAATAATAATAATAATAATAATAATAATAATAATAGTAATAATAATTATAATAATAACAATAATAACAATAACAATGAACAGAAATACGGAAATATATACGCAATGTAAAGTCACAGACATAAATATACTTTATTATGTCTTTAGTATTTCTTCGTATCTTAATTTTAATATACTGATTAGATACTGCAACAAGAACAAGAAGAATAAACAAACAAGAAAACAAACAAACAAATAAATAAATAATATGCAGCAGTGTTAGTAACAATCTAAATGAGGTTTACAATCCATTTCGTCGTGTAACTGAATTGAAATTATTAATCGTATATTATGATTGAAACTCCTTAATATTATTGTATCGTAATGATACAGTACAGATTTAAAAAAAAAAAATCAAAATTTGAATAAATAAATTGAAATATTAATCAAAATAGAAATTAGAAAAGCCAATACAAAACCTACAGACGTTATTTTCAATCAATATTGCTGATGTGTCTGACTTTATAATTTCTAACGTAATTCAATGACGTAATCAAACGTCGTTATGACGTATTTCATTAAACTTTGAGATGTTCATTAAACTTATTCGACATTTATTCACTGATAGATATTTTCATACAGAAGTAAACTAGATTAAATATGTTTGCTTGATTTCTGGTCGACACCATATTTTTGGAGGCGTCCTTGGAAGCCATTGCTGCTTACATCAAAAGAAAAAATACGGTGCATTTAATACAGGCTAAAAAAGAATGTATACTATTTTATTATCTTTGTAGTCAAACTAATAATTCAGGCAATCATTTGAATCAGAATATCTAGCATACATTTACATAAAACCCCGCGTTAAAACATGACTAGAGGGCACAATATTTTGGCTTTGAAATATAAAGGGAATATGCTGGATTAATGAAATGAAATGAAATAATAATAATAATAATAATAATAACGTGTGTTTTTTAGAATATAGTCAGCTTGAACGATGTAAAGACACCAAAACACCAGACTGAAATGTATTGTATGATTTGTTATGTATGTGTATGAGAGAGAGAGAGAGAGAGAGAGAGAGAGAGAGAGAGAGAGAGAGAGAGAGAGAGAGAGAGAGAGAGAGAGAGAGAGAGAGAGAGAGAGAGAGAGAGAGACGGTAGGATAAATCCTACTAGAAGAATTATTTTTATCAAAGTTCTTCCTTCTTCTGTTGTATTTACTTTTGTTTTTAATTACTTTATTCTATAATCCTGAAATCATAAAGTCATTTTAGGTCTCATTTTAAGTGAAAAATCTCTTTGTTTTCTGTTTGTCACACTAAACGGTACTATATTAATGATTTCATAAGAATTATTTTTAAAATACAACAAAGATCCTCTATACAATTAACATGTAATACTTGCACTCACACGAAGCCACGCACACTGAGCACATCTGTTTCTGTTTCACAGAGCGTGTAAAGTTTCTAAGTACAGTGATATCAGCGCTTGCCTGCTGCAAAAGATGTCGCAGGATCGATACCCCATAGATACCAGGAGTGACACTTGGTGATTAAAGAGCTCGCGTGAGGAGTCATGCAAATATTCTTGGTATTTTTCGAATTAAATCTGATCGTACTGAAGAGAAAGCATAGTTTGAACAACACGAAATATTTTAGGTTCAGAAAATACTTGGATCGTGTAGTAAGCTGTCAGGATGCATTATTTGGGAAAATGGTATTGTGACTATATATTACAACTCACATAGGACCCAGATACATAAAGAAAAAGAATTGAAAAAAATGATATAAAATAAAAAATAAATGAAATAAATAAATAAAAATAAAAAAAAAAATAAAATTAAAATAAAATAAAATAATAATAATAATAATAATAATAATAATAATAATAATAATAACAACAACAATAATAATAATAATAAAAAATAAGAATAAAAGAGAGAGAGAGAGAGAGAGAGAGAGAGAGAGAGAGAGAGAGAGAGAGAGAGAGAGAGAGAGAGAGAGAGAGAGAGAGAGAGAGAGAGAGAGAGAGAGAGAGAGTTCTTGGATTTTCCACTTGGATTGTGGATGAATAAATTCTTTCCAGCTCTTGATCGTCTAGTATAATATTTATATTCTGTTTCCAATTAATTGTTTGTCTCAGGATAAAATAAAAATAGACCTCTGTTTTACTTATTCTTCTTAATTATATTAAGTCACCGTCGAAGGAAATTTTCCTGTTAAATTATGATCTATATTATTTTGTATTCCCCAAAACCACCACCACTGCAGAAAAAAAAAAAAAAAAAAAAAAAAAAAAAAAAAATAAAGAAGAAAAGAAGAAGAAGAAAGAAGCTAAAAATGAGTGAACGTGAGTGTTGACTTTAACTGCGCATGCTTTGAAAGATTTAAAATGTCAGGTCAGATGGTTCGTTTAGATTTTGCGTGTTTTACAAGATGTCAGCTTGAACGATATCAAGATAACAAGAATGCAGAGTGCACTAAGTTTGAAGTGTAATGTATGATTTGTCATGTGTGTGTATGCGTGTGTGTGTGTGTGTGTGTGTGTCTGTGTGCGCGTGTGTGTCACATATATATATATATATATATAGATAGATAGATAGATAGATAGATAGATAGATAGATAGATTAAATTAATCAGAGGATAAATCCTACAAGGAAAATACCTGTTCAGCAAAAAGTACAGATCAAGAAAGATACAAATAGAAAAATAAATAAATAAATAAATAAATAAATAAATAAATAAATAAAAAGAGCAGCTTGGAAACAAATATATTCAGGTACCCTGTATATATCCATGCTCGGGGAAAACGTCAGATGAGATAAATCTAAATCAGAGATTCTAAAATTAAAATAAAACTAAATCGATAGTTCGGAACACGTGTTCGTCAAATGAAATCAGGTTTGTAAATTTCCATCTTCCGTGTTGATTTGAAGCGTGACGGGTCAATTGTTTTTAGTGCAAAGAAAGCGAAATACGTAACAGAGAGAGAGAGAGAGAGAGAGAGAGAGAGAGAGAGAGAGAGAGAGAGAGAGAGAGAGAGAGAGAGAGAGAGAGAGAGAGAGAGAGAGAGAGAGAGAGAGAGAGAGAGAGAGAATTTCATTGATAAAAAATGTCTGATCTTGCATTACACTTTTGCATCAGATATTTTTTTCTTATTTTTTACTTATTTTTTTTAATTATAATATTGACATCGTGAGATCATTAGTGATGACTCGTCAAAGTAAAATCTCTCTCGGTTTTCTGTTTATCACCCTAAATAGTATTGTATTATTGATTTCGTGAAAATTAATTTAAACAATAATAAAGATCGTATATTCTGACAACTTGTATGTATAATACCCACAAACACATACAGTAATACCCAACATATACCCTGACACACACACACACACACACAGACACTATGTTTGTCACGGTAGATTAAAATTGAAAACCGAGCCTAGCTATGTTCGTCACAAAATGTGTGAGTACAATGACACCTGCACTTGCGTGCTACATAACAAGTACTGTGAACGATACCTGATAAATACCAAAGGTTAAAAAAAAAAAAGGCGTGAGGCGTGGGGCAAATATTTGTGTGTCCAGCCAGGTTTCGGATTAATTAATATTTACCTGTTCAGGTAAAAAAAAAACATAGATAAAGAATTTGTTCGCGATGTTTTATCATCATTTGAGAAAATAAAGTAACTGTGTATATTAAACTCAGACATCAGCATGAATTGAAAAAAACACAAAAAAACACACAAAACAAACCGTACATTTAATGGAAGAAAATAAAAATAAATAAATAAATAAATAAATAAATAAATAAATAAATAAGAAGAACAGATTGGAGACAAAAATATCCAGGTTCCCTGTATTTACGCATGCTCAGATGATATAAATCTAAATCAGAGATTTTAAAATTAAAATAAAACTAAATCGATAGTTCGGAACATGTGTTCGTCAAATGAAATAAGGTTTGTAAATTTCCATCTTTTGTGTTCATATGAAGCGTGACGGGTCAATGGATCAATTGTTTTTAGTGCAAAGAAAGCGAAATACGTAACAGAGAGAGAGAGAGAGAGAGAGAGAGAGAGAGAGAGAGAGAGAGAGAGAGAGAGAGAGAGAGAGAGAGAGAGAGAGAGAGAGAGAGAGACACAGATAAAGAGAGAGAGATGGTTATTGCAGTTTCAAAATAAGCGTTTTTAAAGTACTGTACTTTTAGTTTGTAAAGTTAAAATAATACGAAAAGTTCAACTGGAATGTCATTTCTCACTTGGTTGCTTCCCTGTACTGTTTAATTGCTCTGTACTTTTGATTCTACGTCCTGGTACCTCCTGGGGTTTATTTTGTTTAAATCGTTGTAAACTCGAAAATCTGGCCATTGATTTTTGGAAAATGAAACAAATAGATAGATGTACTTGACATCTGCCACATGACACGTGAACGAAAAAAAAAAAAAAAAAAAAGAAGAAGATAAATTAGAGGGGTGTCAAATCTCTTCTTTACTTAAGTTTCAGAAATCTGTGAATTTCGTTCAACAATTGGACCTCAGTCTCACAGAAGGTATTTCCATTTTGTTACAGTTTCTGTTACATTTTGATCCTTTTTTTTTTTTTTTCTTAGACTTTATTTTAATTGATGATTTGATAGTAAATGAATTCTGGTTTATCATTACCAATTTTAATAAATAATAACCGGTAGTGTGTGATTCTGCACAAATCAGTCTAGGATTTTTTTTTTTTTTTTTTTTTTTTTTTTTCTTCTAATTAATTATTTATTTATTTTAAATATATATATTTTTATTTGTTGCTTTATTTATTTACTTAGTTACTTACTTACTTTCTTATTTCTTATTTACTTATTTATTTATTTATGCCAAGCAAATATCTTAGAGAATAATTATAAAATGAATGAATAAATAAATAAATAGAAATATTAATTAATTAATTATAATTTATAAAAATATACAGAAAGGAAAAGTAAAATAGAATAATAATAATTATTTGATTCTTTCACAATACTTTTGTAAATAATAAATTTTACAATATTCAGATGTTGAACAAATATTTTTTTGATAGTAGCATTGTTGGTTTCTACACAAATTAATTTATTTATTCTTTTATAAAATATTAATTTAAATAAATATTGTTATCAAATATATAAAGAAGCAAATCGACATGTAAATAAATAAATAAATAAATAAATATATAAATAATAAATAAATAAATAAATAAATAAATAAATAAATAAATTATTTAATTAATTATGATTTTAAAAATGCAGAAAAAAGAAAGGTTATTATGTTTCACAGCAAATAAATACTAGTAATATTGTTACGAATATTTCCTACATACCAATAATATGTGATTCTACACAAATTATTCTTCGTTTTATTTAATTTAATTTAATTTAATTTAATTTTATATATTTATTTAATTATTTAATATTATTATACAAAAATTTCTTTCCAGATATCTTTAAAAAAAAATTATTTTAATAAATAAATAAATAAATAAATAAATAAATAAATAAATTATAACAAATAAATTTTAAAAAATACAGAAAGAAAATATAAAGAAATTGTTCGAATATTTCGTACTAAATAAATACTAGTAACATTTGTAAATAATTTTTTTTTTAATTCAAATGTAGAAGAAATACGTTGTAGGTATCTGCAGAAAGTGTGATTCTACACAAATTAGTCTTTCCTTTATTTATTTATTTATTTATTTATTATTTTACTTTTATTTTATTTTATTTGAAAAGAAAATTTGTTTTAAATAGATGTTTTAAATAGATACATATATATAAATGCAGTTATTACTGCTACTATTAATGCAACTATTCAATTTCTGGTTGTTGATTTATTTATTTATTTATTGATTTATTTATTTATTTATTTATTTATTTATTTATTTATTTATTTACTTATTTATTATTATTTAGTTTTATTTATTTTATTTTAGTTATACAAAACATATTTCCAGATTTTGAAAAGAAAAAATGTTTTAAATAAATGTTTTTATAATATATATATGCAGTTATTACTGCTACTACTAAATGCTATTACTTCAGCTACCAGAAGCACAACAGTTAATTCTGCTACTACTACTACTACTGCTTCTATTTCTACTACTACAATGTCTATTGATTTTAATATACAAACCAAATGTATTATTTTAAATCTGTCTTTAGTTTTACTAATCAAGAATAAATAAATAAATAAATAAATAAATAAATAAATAAATAAATAAATAAATAAATAAATAAAATAAAACTAAATAAACATAAGGTAAAAAGAAAAAGAAAGTATTTATTTGATGATTTCATTGTAAATAAATACTAGTTTATCATTACCAATATTAGTCAATAACAACCAGTAGTGTGTGATTCTGTGTTTATTTATATATTTACTTATTTAATTATTTTAATTATACAAAAATTTCTTTCCATACGTCTTTAAAAAATTATTATTTTAATAAATAAATAATTAAATTAATCAATAAATTATAATAAATAAATTTTGAAAAATACAAAATGAAAATATTAACAATTTATTTGAATATTTCATACTTCCAGATTTTGAAAAAAATATATTTTTACATAAATCTTTTTATTAAATATGTATATAAAAAAGAAAGAAAGAAAGAAAGATAGATGGTTAGATAAATAAATAAAATACAATAAAATAAAATAAATAAAAAACAGAAGGAAGAAGAAAAAAGGAAGTATTTATTTTACGATTTGATAGTAAATAAATACTAGTTTATCATAGTCAACATTAGTAAATAAGAAACTTTACAACGTTCAAATGATTGACTTATGTATCTTATGATATTGTATTTTAATTATTAACTTACTAATCTATTTAGTTATTTACCTATTTATTTATTTATTATTATTTTTTTAATACACAAACCCAGATTTTTTGAGATTTTTAATTATTTTTAAAATGTTACTACTAAATAGTTATTAATTAATTAAGTAAGTAAGTATCTAACTAACTAACTAACTAACTAAGTAACGAAATAAACGAATAGATAAATAGAACAAATAAAAATGATTTAGAAGAAAATGAATTAAAAGGGAAGAAATTATTTTAAAATACTGGATCAGAATTTTTACTAATATTACTACAATAACTATTTTTATCCTCACCCGATAGTGCTACTTTTAGTATGACTTTATTATTACAACTACTAGTGCTGCTGTTTCTGCTAGTACTAGTTCCGTTACTTTAAGTTCTAGCACTAGTATCATAACTATCACTACTAATACTAGAAACTGCAACAACCACAGTTACCGAAATTACTACTGCTAATGCTGTTACTACAACTACCACTAACTACCAAGAAACTTGGAAAGAAAGTCACAAGTAAAAATGTACCACTTTTAATAATAATCAGAAACTATTAGCACGACAACAACTACTCCCACTTGTACTACGATTTTACAACAACAACTACAAATACTACTTGTAATAATAATAATAATAATAATAATAATAATAACAACAACAACAACAACAACAACAACAACAACATCAACAACACTACTACCACCACCACCACCACCAACAAAAACGACAACAGCCAGATCAACAAAAAATATATTTGTGTGATAATATTCAAATATTTTTCAGTTGAGATACAACAATATGGCGGTATTGACATCCACAATACTGCACTTTGCAATATGTTTTCTTATTACACTGACGACACTGGAAACCATTTCTGCTGCTTGCGGTAAGAGCTTACTTATTTTTTATTTCTGATTTCAATTTTAGATTTTCTTTTCCATTAATTCACTGCATATATATTTGGAAATGTGTGGGTGTCGGTGTGCTTGTGCATGTTGCGCGTGCTTGAATATGCTCTAGGACAGTGCGTGTGCTAATGTAATTAGGTTTTACAGTAAATGTGTGTGAATATATATATGGTATCTTTGAGTGGTGTATGTTGTCACTTAGTGTTTAATAAGTCCATGTATATCTCTGTATATCGGTCTAATTGAGGATGTTATTACATTCTATTGATAATGCATTTTCATCAGGGTCGGTGTATTTGTGTACTGTTGTTACGTATTATTTGAATATTAATGTATTATGGATGTGTTTGTTTGGGTCCGAGTCTGTATTTGTGTCAGTGTGTTAAATACAAATCCTTCGTACATATTATTGTCATGTTTCTTAATCTTTATCAGTTAACATTATTAAAGATTGAATTTTTGAATAATAATGATGATAACAATAACAGTACATTAGTAGTAGTTGCAGTAGTAGTAGCAGTAGTAGTGGTAGTAGGAGTGAAAATAATAATAATAATAATAATAATAATAATAATAATAATAATAATAATAATAATAATAATATTAATATTAATAATAATAATAGTAATAAAAACCAGAACAAAATAACAAGAACAAAAAAACCTACTGAAATAATAATCAAATATACAAAATCCTTTCCAGATTCCTGCGGCAGTCGATGGCGTAAGGTTTATGAGACTGATCAGAACGGTTCCGCTGTTTCTGGCAACGTCGAGGATCTCTTCAACGCTGCCGAACACACTGAACCGGTCAGGTTTGTAATACCATCATGGGGAGCAGAAGGATACGCTAGCGATTCTGTATACAGTACATATTATAAGCGTGACATTCTCTGTTTTATTTCAACGATGCACGTAGGCAAGAAAAGCTGGGACACCTTTCTGAATCAGTCGTATCGTCAAGCAATACTTCTGTGTACAACCGGATATGTCGACGTTGTTCACTTTAAGCTGGACACCGGCTCACTTGAAAGTCGAGACTTTCGTCGTGTTGCTGTGCAGTGGTTTATTAAGCAACATCCTTGCTCAGAGTTCATTATTAACACGTATTTCGAAGATAAGAAGTTTGTATCTAACGGATCGTTAGCAAATTTGTACTCGTCTATAGAAGCCGGACACGATGTCAAAGTCGCAAGCTCATACCATAACGCGTATTCACTTATGAACATCGATGTTAGTAAAGAAGGCGTGATTTTAGCGCAAATGTTTTGGCTTTTTGACACAGACTGGGAAAGAGATTATTTCGAATTTGAGGATCCACTGGAGCCGGGTGTTGTAAACATATACTCAAACGACAACGTCCACCTTATCTTGTATTTTCAGTATGACCGATTTTCGGTTACCTTATTCATTCGCTTCGATTACATGTGGTACGTGGATTCCTGCTGGAAACACGTGTTTACGAATGACGAAAATGGAAAAGAACAAGGTGGGAGTATTTCCGAACTGATATCTGCCGTTGAGAGTGGACACAGGGTGAAGGTCGTTATGGGAAACTACTCGATTGAGGTGGACAACGTGAGGACACAGCCAGGACAGGTTTCTGTTCAACTTTTGAATCGCATGAGTTTCGATGAATCTGATACTGACGATGTAAAGATGTACTGGTCTTGGCAGATGGTTCACACGACGGGAACTGTCGGAACACGAGTTTTCACGTTTTATAACACAAGTCTTGTAAATGAGTCCACTGAAAAGAAAACAATCAAGTGGTTTGTCGACACACGACCATGGTCAAAAGTTTTGTCAACCAACAAAAACGGCGATGTCACTTTTGGATCGAAAGCTGACTTAAGGAAAGCCATTCTAAATGGCGCTGAAGTACGAGTTGCTTTAAAGTTTGAGGACGACAAGAAAACTGAAGGAAGTCGACGGAAGAGGCACGTCGGTTGGTGGGGGGTAGAAAGTGGATCTTGGTGGGGAAGACATAGTGGATCTAGAAGCAGAAACGGCGGTTCAAAATCATGTGTAGGAAGCGAATGGATGTTCTTCAAGGCTAGTAACCTGGAGTTAGGTCCTTCTGGAGAAGTTTCTGCCGAGTTACTTCAGAGTGTCAGTACTGAAGAAGTCGGGTCGGCCGAATTCCAGATCAAAGATGAACCTTTCTGGCGTTTCATGATTGTCTCGACACAAGGAAATGTCGACATCTCTCAGATTCGTGTAGGGAAGGAAATAGACGACGGCCACTTCTCAGTGAAACAAGCTGTCAACTGGTTTGTCAACTATTAACTTTGTAAATTTTAAAAGAATAAAATTATTAAAAAAAAAATAAAAATAAAAATACGCTCTGCAAAATAGTCTAAGATAACAAAGTAATAAATATGTATTAGTCTTTGCTTTTATTGTTTTCATTATTATTGTTTTTGTTGTTATTATTGTTATTATCAATGTTATTATTATTATTATTACTGTTGCTGTTTTTATATAATAATAACAACAACAACAATAATAATAATAATTAAATAAATAACTAAAATTCTTCTGTTTTACCATTACACTGAGGTGAAAGAGGAATAACATTTATTCAGTTCTCTGATGTTACATTTATGTGATATTTCATTTACACAATCAAATCAAATAGTCATGTATGTACACACACACACACACACACACACTTTAAGGTGTCTTTACCATTTCTTTATATCTGAAATCAATGACTATTTGGCAACGACAACATTAATAAATAAATTCAAAACAATTTCAGGCAAAACAATACAACAAGAATTAACAAACACAAAGAAACCAACAAAAAAAAACAACAAAAAAAACAACAACAACAAATAAATAAATTAAGAAGAACTTTCAATCCTAAACCTTGAGTGTCAAACAGTATCAGCCGCTAGGAGCACTTGCTTTGGTCAGTTTCTGAGCTCCAAATGTTACCCTAATTTAATGTGTGATTAAAAGCAGAATGATATAATACGTCTGTTTATTTTATTAGGGGAATTCTTAATAAAACTATAAATGAAAATCCGAAAACAAAGTGAAACTGGGAAGCAATGAAAGCGATGACGGAATGTTAGGACAAAATGGTTAAAATCGAAAATGGCAGATTACTTAAATGAAACATTTCAACCTATCTCGTTTCACATTTTTCCTAGCCTTCGACAAATAATTTGAATTGAAGCGGTAATGCTCGATTCATTAATGGTAATCCATAAGAAACCACAACTCAATATGAAGGTCTGTGGGATAAGAGCAAAAATAATAGAAGAGAGAGAGAGAGAGAAAAAAAATATATACTATTCAAGAACGACAACTCTTAATTATTAGGAACGATCATACGTTCATATATCAATTTGAAACCGGCCAAAAATCGTATTATTTAAGCCTACTTTATCTAGGTCTTTAATCAAGGAAACACTTTATTCAATAGATTCTGAATACTGATATCTTTTGAAATAATATTTTTTCTTTCTTTCGTTGTTAAAAAAGTCACAGTTGGGAACGAAGATTTCTGACAATCTTAAAATGGAATATCTTTGTATATCTTTTTGTTGTTGTTTCATATGGGACTGAATGTCTGTTACGATGGCATAAAATACTTTCTTATTTCAGAATAATAAATGTAAAAAAAGAATGCCTTATACAACGCAGTAAATCATGTAACTAAACTTAACTATAATCGTAGATTATAACTTTGAACGTTCGTATTATTACTGCATCATAATAACACAGTAAAAATATGTATAAAAATACAATAAATATTTATAAAAATCTAAACGTAAAAGCATAATTAATAAAGATTAATCAAAAGATAAAAAAAAAAAAAAATAATAATGAATTTTAAAAATATAAAAATCAGTAATAAAACCTGCATTGGAACGTCTATTCAGACGTTGTTTTCAGTTCTGCCGATATATGTTATTTTTAATTTTGTTTTACATATGACGTAATCAAACGTCAATATGACGTATTTGATTTTAATGGATCTCAGACCGAAATGTTTCAGTACCTCTTCTATGTGGTTGACATTTTCATGAAAAATTAAACCACATTAAATGATTTTAATTAGATGAAATGAGCTATGTTACTACAACGACAAACAGTTTGATTGCTGTCTACAGCAACCTTGTATGAAAAGCTATAAAGATGGAATTGAGCTGATGACTGCAAAACTCTGTCATTTAGGCCTACACATTGATTTTCGTATCGATGTTAAAATCTCGGTAAATCTCTGAAACATTCCTCTCGTTTAAATTGCAGACTGTTTTTTGGGGGGGTTTATGTGTTTTTTTTTTTTCCATTACTGTATTATTACGAATTTTCAGAACAACAATTACCAGAGTAATAATAGTAATAATAATAATAATAATCATAATAATAATAATAATAATAATAAAAGTGATGATGACCATTATGATGATGACGATGAAAACTATGACAAGAACGAAGACTAAAATCATATCAGAACATTTTTATTTTCCTATATTTGTCTGACTGTTTTGTAGAGGATATTCTATTCAAATCTAAATTTATTCTCTTAAATTTTACTCAATTAATAGTTGACAAACCAGCTGACACAATAATATTATGAAGTTTCAAATCAACAATTACTAATTCCGTTAGTTACACAAGAAAATTAATTGTAAATTTCCTCTACTGCTTTGTAATCATCATCATCATCATCATCATCATCATCATCATCATCATCATTATCATAATCATCATAGCAACGACAACAACTTTTCAAGTAGCAATTTTTATTTTTGGTTATTGTTATTGTTATTCTTTTAAACTTTAAATCTGTTTTCTTCTGTTTTATTTATTTATTTATAAAATAATGTGGTACGAATCCTAATAAACTGATAAAAGTCTATAAACCTTCGGTGAGAATGAATTCAACTGCTGGACGAAATTCACAGATTTCTGAAACTTGAGTGAAGAAGAGATTTCAGATCTCTTTCATTTATCTGTTTCTTCTCGTTCACGTGACATGTGGCAGATGTCAAGTACATTTATCTATTTGTTTCATTTTCCAAAAATCAATGCCAGATTTTCGAATTTACAACGATTTAAACACAATAAACCCCAGGAGGTACCAGGACGTAGAATCAAAAGTACAGAGCAATTAAAGAGTACAGGGAAGCAACCAAGTGAGAAATGACATTCCAGTTGAACTTTCCGTATTATTTTAACTTTACAAACTAAACGTGCAGGTGCTGCATTGCAGATTTCAAGCATTATTTGTTTAATTATTATTTCATTTTTAATATATATATATATATATATATATATATATATATATATATATATATATATATATATATATATATATACATCTGATACACACACCTGACAAATCACAGAATACATATTCACACTTAGTGCACTCTGCATTTTTGTTATCTTGATATCGTTCAAGCTGACATCTTGTAAAACACGCAAAATCTAAACGAACGATCTGACCTGACATTTTAAATCTTCCAAAGCATGCGCAGTTAAAGTCAACACTCACGTTCACTCCTTTGTAGTTTTCTTTTTTTCTTTCTTTCATTTTTATTATTATTATTATTATTTTATTATATATATTTTTTTTCTGCTTCTTTTTTTTTTCTTTCCTATTTTATTTTATTATTATTTTTTATTATTATTATAAAGTTGTTGTTTTTTTAAATTTATTTTGGGGTGTTTTTATTTATTATTATTATCGTTTTTTCCAGTACAATTAATATAGATCACAATTTTACAGGAAAATATCCTTTGTGATAAAATTAGCAGCAACGATCGTCTTAATCTATTTTAATTCAAATGCATAATCATTTCGCTGGTCAGTATTATTATAAACACAAGTAAAACATTAGCTTATTAAAACAAAGTAGACGATTTATAACCTGGGACATTCAATGACGTAGAGTTAAAAGTTGAGAGGAAATGAAGAGTACAGGAAAGTATTCAAACGACAAATGACATTTCAAAGAGCTGAACTTTTCGAATTATTTTAGTTTTATAAAACAAAAGTAGAGTATATAATCATATCTTTCTCTCAGATGTATTCATTTGAAACAGCTAAAATTTAAGAGAAAGAATTTTATGCAAATAAGTCAGCGATCATTTCCACTACTTTATGAGTTTCTCTTCAATTTTTAATTTATTTTTACTTGTTTTTCTTTAAATTTTGTATTGTATTTATTTATTTATTTATTTATTTATTTATTATTATTATTATTATTATTATTATTATTATTTCATTTCATGAATCCAGCATATTCCATTTATATTTGAAAGCTCTCCAAAATATTGTCCCCTCTAGTCATGTTTTAACGCGGGGTTTTACGTGAATGTATGCTAGCTATTCTGATTCAAATGATTGCCTGAATTATTAGTTTGACTACAAAGATAATAAAAGAGTTATTTTTATTTTTCTAGCCTATTTTAAGTGCACCATATTTTTACTTTTGATGTAAGCAGCAAAAATATTGTTCGACCAAAAATCAAGTAAAAATATTAATCTAATTTACTTCTGTATGAAAATATCTATCAGTGAATAAAGATCGAAACATTTTAATGAACATCTCAATCTCAGACCCATTATAATGAAATACGTCATCACGAAGTTTGATTACGTCATTGAATTACCTCAATAATTATAAATAAGACATGTCAGAAATATTGGCTGAAGATAATGTCTGTCAATTGAAATTGCAATGTAGGTTTTATATTGACTTTTCTATTTTGATTAATATTTCAGTTTATTTATTTTTGAAAATCTGTATCTTTACGATACAATAATATTAAGGAGTTTCAATCATAATATACGATTAATAATTTCAATTCAGTTACACGACGAAATGGATTGTAAACATCCTTTACATTGTTACTAACATAAGCTACATATTATTTATTTATTTGTTTGTTTCATTGTTTGTTTCTTTGTTTGCTTGTTTGTTTATTTTTCGTGTTGTTGTTGCAATATCTAATCAGTATATTAAAATTAAGATACGAAGAAATACTAAAGACATAATAAAGTTTATTTATGTCTGTGACTTTACATTGCGTATATATTTCCGTATTTCTGTTATTATTATTATTATTATTATTATTATTATTATTCCTAGTAAAAACAACATAAACAGTAACCATTTTTATTTTTGTTTATTGTTAACGTCTTTTATTTTAAACACTATAAAGTTAGTAGTTGACAAACCAGTTCACAGCTAGTTTCACTGACAAGTGTCCGTCGTATACTTCCTTCCCTACACGTCTCTGAGAGATGTCGACATTTCCTTGTGTGGTGACGATCATGAAACGCCAGAAAGGTTCATCTTTGATTTTGAATTCGGCCGACCCGACTTCTTCAGTACTGACACTCTGAAGTAACTCGGCAGAAACTTCTCCAGAAGGACCTAACTCCAGGTTACTAGCCTTGAAGAACATCCATTCGCTTTTTACCGATGATTTTGAACCGCCGTTTCTGCCTCTAAATCCAATATGTCTTCCCCACCAAGATCCACTTTCTACCCCCCACCAGTTTATACCCCGCCAACCGGCGTGCCTCTTCCGTCGACTTCCTTCAGTTTTCTTGTCGTCCTCAAATTTTAAAGCAACTCGAACTTCAGCGCCATTTAGAATGGCTTTCCTTAAGTCAGCTTTCGATCCAAAAGTGACCTCGCCGTTTTTGTTGGTTGACAAAACTTTTGACCATGGTCGTGTGTCGACAAACCACTTGATTGTTTTCTTTTCAGTGGACTCATTTACAAGACTTGTGTTAAAAAACGTGTAAATTCGTGTCCCGACAGTTCCCGTCGTGTGAACCATCTGCCAAGACCAATACATCTTTACATCACGTTTATTAGATTCATCGAAACTCATGCGATTCAAAAGTTGAACAGAAACCTGTCCTGGTTGTGTCCTCACGTTGTCCACCTCAATCGAGTAGTTTCCCATAACGACCTTCACCCTGTGTCCACTCTCAACGGCAGATATCAGTTCGGAAATACTCCCACCTTGTTGTTTTCCATTTTCGTCATTCGTAAACACGTGTTTCCAGCAGGAATCCACGTACCACATGTAATCGAAGCGAACAAAGTAGTTTTTCGCAAATGATTTAGACGAAAGCCAGAAGATAAGGTGGACCCTGTCGTTTGAGTATATATTTACAGCACCTGGTGGAAGATCGATGTTGTAATGATCATTTCTTTGCTTTGTCTGAAAAAAAAACAACATTTGCCCTGAAATCACGCCTTCTTTACTAACATTGATGTTCGTAAGTGAATACACGTAACTGTATGAGCTTGCGACTTTGACATCGTGTCCGGCTTCTATAGACGAGTACAAATTTGCTAACGATCCGTTAGATACAAACGTCTGACCTTCGAAATACGTGTTAATAATGAACTCTGAGCAAGGATGTTGCTTAATGAACCACTGCACAGCAACACGACGTACATCTCGACGTTCGACTAAGCCGGTGTCCAGCTTAAAGTGAATGACGTCGACATATCCGGTTGTACACAGAAGTATTGCTTGACGATACGACTGATTCAGAAAGGTGTCCCAGCTTTCCTTGCCTACGTGCATCGTTGAAAAAAAACAGAGAAAGTCACGCTTATGATATGTACTGTATACAGAATCGCTAGCGTATCCTTCTGCTCCCCATGATGGTATTAAAAACCTGACGGGTTCAGTGTGTTCGGCAGTATTGAAGAGATCCTCGACGTTGCCAGAAACAGCGGAACCGTTCTGATCATTCTCATAAACCTTACGCCATCGACTGCCGCAGGAATCTGGAAAGGATTTTTATATATTTGATTATTATTTCAGTAGGGTTTTTTTGTTTTTGTTATTTTTTTTTTCTAGTTTTTATTACTATTATTACTATTACGACTACTGCTACTTTCACTCCTACTACCACTGCGACTACTACTACCACCACTACTGTTATTACTACAACTATCACTATTGTCTTACTTTTATCATCATTATTATTCAAAAGTTTAATCTTTGATAATGTTAACTGATAAAGATTAAGAAACATGACAATAATATGTACGAAGGATTTGTATTTAACACACTGGCACAAATACAGACTCAGGCACAAAAAAGCACGTTCATAATAAATTAATATTCAAATATTACATAACAACTGTATATATATATATATATATATATATATACACACTAATGCATTTTCAACAGAATGTAGTAACATCCTCACTTAGATCTACAAACACACACATGGACACATTACACACTAAGTCACATACATACACCACTCAGAGATACCATATACACATTCACACACATTTACTGTAAAACCTAATTACATTAGCACACGCACTGTCAAGAGCATATTCAAGCACGCACAACATGCACATAGACACAGACACCCACACACGTTCACTTCCCAATATATATTTCTTTTTGCAGTGAATTAATGGAAAGGAAAATATAAAATTGAAATCAGTAATAAAAAAATAAATAAGCTCTTACCGCAAGCAGCAGAAATGGTTTTCAGCGTCGTCAGTGTAATAAGAAAACATATTGCAAAGTGCAGTATTGTGGATGTCAATACCGCCATGTTCTTGTATCTCAACTGAAAAATATTTGTATACTTTCACGTAATTATTTTGTTGTGGTTGTTGATGCTATTGTTGTTGTTAGTGGTAGTAGTAATAGTAGTAATTAACGTGTTAACGATATTAATATTAGTAGAAGGCCTAATAGTTGTTCTATTATTGTTTTAGAACTATTTATTCATTTACTTTTATTTATTTATTTATTTATTTATTTATTTATATTTGTTTGTTTATATATCAAATAACAAATTATATTTCAAAAACTATATTTAGAAAAATCTGGAATTTAAATAAATAAATAAATAAATAAATAAAAGAAACAATAATTTGTGTAAAAGCACACACTAGTGATGCCTATGAAATATTAAATTTGTTCTACATGAGAATGTTGCAAAATGAATTATTTACAATTGTTACTACTATCTGTTTACGATGAAATAATATATAGTTTTTTGTTGTGTATTTATTTATTTAATCAAAATTATTATTTAAAGAATAGTTTTTTTTATTATTATTATTTTTATTATTATTATTATTATTATTATTATTATTATTATTATTATTGGTATTTTTAAATCAGGAAAGCAATTTGTTTTGGATTATAAAATAAAATAAAATAAATTAAAATAAAATAAAAATAACAAATAAATAAATAAATAAATAAAACAGAGACAACTTTGTGTTGAATCACACACTACTGGAACCTGAATAATTTTTCTTATCCATTTTAACAAAAACTGAAAATGTTATTATTTACTAATGTTGATAATGATAAATTAATATTGATTTACTATGAAATCGTCAAATAAATAGTACTTTTTATAGTTTCTTCTGCTTTATTATCACTTTATTCCGTTTCATTTCGTTTCATTTTATTTATTTATTTATTTATTTATTTACCTTTATCTATATATCTATTAAATAACAATGTAAGAATCGTAATAAATAAATAACATATTTAGTTTTAATATAAAATGAAATAAATGCAAGTAAGTACAATTCAGAATATATATTACAGAAAAGCAGTGAAATTGTGGTAATAGCAGTTGTAGTTCCTATTGTTGTTGTTATTATAGACGTAGTAGCAGTAGTAGAAGAAGTAAAAAAAAAACATTGATATCCTTAGTCTAACAACGTAAGGTCCCAAAATATGATAGAAACTGTAACAAAATGGAAATACCTGCTATGAAAATGATGTCCAACTGCTGAACGAAATTCAGAGATTTCTGAATCTTGAGTGAAGAAGAGATTTCAGATCCCTTTAATTTATATGTTTCTTCTGAGTCATATTGCAGACTTCAAGCATCTTTTTTATTTCGTTTTTGAACGTGTTCGTTCTACGCAACAAACACAGGTGTGCTTTGAGACATCGATTTTCTGCTGACGTGATTGTACTTAGAAATGTTCCACTCTGTGTAACAAACAGATGTGCTCTGAAGCGTGAGTTTAGTGTGAGTGTGCGTGGCTGCGTCTGAGTGCACATATTACATCTTTATTTTGTTCTGGAACTAATTTTCCCGAAATCATTCATATAGATCCACTTGCTGTAACACAGAGAAAACCTAGACATATCTGACTTTGATCTAACGTCTACTGTCCTTGTGAATTCAAGATTATAGAACAGAATAAATGAAAATAAGAATAAGTATAACACAAGAACGGAAAAGTTTTATCAATACAGATAGTAGGATTCTATATCTCTCCTAGTAGGATTTATACTCTGATCAATATATATATATCTATATATAAATATATAGATATATATACATATCTGACACGCGCGCACACAGACAAACACACTCCCATACACACACCTGACAAATCACAGAGTACATATTCACACTTAGTGCACTCTGCATTCTTGTTATCTTGATATCGTTCAAGCTGACATCTTGTAAAACACGCAAAATCTAAACGAACGATCTGACCTGACATTTTTATATCTTCCAAAGCATGCGCAGTTAAAGTCAACACTCACGTTCACTCCTTTGTAGTTTTCTTTTTTTCTTTCTTTCATTTTTATTATTATTATTATTATTTTATTATATATTTTTTTTTTCTGCTTCTTTTTTTTTTCTTTCCTATTTTATTTTATTATTATTTTTTATTATTATTATAAAGTTGTTGTTGTTTTTAAATTTATTTTGGGGTGTTTTTATTTATTATTATTATCGTTTTTTCCAGTACAATTAATATAGATCACAATTTTACAGGAAAATATCCTTTGTGATAAAATTAGCAGCAACGATCGTCTTAATCTATTTTAATTCAAATGCATAATCATTTCGCTGGTCAGTATTATTATAAACACAAGTAAAACATTAGCTTATTAAAACAAAGTAGACGATTTATACCCTGGGACATTCAATGACGTAGAGTCAAAAGTTGAGAGGAAATGAAGAGTACAGGAAAGTATTCAAACGACAAATGACATTTCAAAGAGCTGAAGTTTTCGAATTATTTTAGTTTTATAAAACAAAAGTAGAGTATATAATCATATCTCTCTCTCTCAGATGTATTCATTTGAAACAGCTAAAATTTAACAGAAAGAATTTTATGCAAATAAGTCAGCGATCATTTCCACTACTTTATGAGTTTCTCTTCATTTTTTAATTTATTTTTACTTGTTTTTCTTTAAATTTTAAATTGTATTTATTTATTTATTATTATTATTATTATTATTATTATTATTATTATTATTATTTCATGAATCCAGCATATTCCATTTATATTTGAAAGCTCTCCAAAATATTGTGCCCTCTAGTCATGTTTTAACGCGGGGTTTTATGTAAATGTATCTAGATATTCTGATTCAAACGATTGCCTGAATTATTAGTTTGACTACAAAGATAAGAAAAGAGTTATTTTTATTTGTTTAGCCTATTTTAAGTGCACCGTATAGTTTCTTTTGATGTAAGCAGCAATATTTAATTTAGTTTACCTCTGTGTGAAAATATCTATCAGTGAATAAAGGTCGAAACATTTTAATGAACATCTCAATCTCAGACCCATTATAATGAAATACGTCATCACGAAGTTTGATTACGTCATTGAATTACCTCAATAATTATAAATAAGACATGTCAGAAATATTGGCTGAAGATAATGTCTGTCAATTGAAATTGCAATGTAGGTTTTATATTGACTTTTCTATTTTGATTAATATTTCAATTTATTTATTTTTGAAAATCTTTACGATACAATAATATTAAGGAGTTTCAATCATAATATACGATTAATAATTTCAATTCAGTTACACGACGAAATGGATTGTAAACATCCTTTACATTGTTTCTAACATAAGCTACATATTATTTATTTATTTGTTTGTTTCATTGTTTGTTTCTTTGTTTGCTTGTTTGTTTATTTTTCGTGTTGTTGTTGCAATATCTAATCAGTATATTAAAATTAAGATACGAAGAAATACTAAAGACATAATAAAGTATATTTATGTCTGTGACTTTACATTGCGTATATATTTCCGTATTTCTGTTCATTGTTATTATTATTATTGTTATTATTGTTATGATTATTATTATTATTATTATTCCTAGTAAAAACATAATAAGCAGTAGCAATTTTTATTTTTGTTTATTGTTAATGTTTAATATTTTAAACATTACAAAGTTAATAGTTGACAAACCAGTTGACAGCTTGTTTTACAGAGAAGTGTCCGTCCTTTGTTTCGTTCCCTACACGTCTCTGAGAGATGTCGACATTTCCTTGTGTGGTGACGATCATGAAACGCCAGAAAGGTTCATCTTTGATTTTGAATTCGGCCGACCCGACTTCTTCAGTACTGACACTCTGAAGTAACTCGGCAGAAACTTCTCCAGAAGGACCTAACTCCAGGTTACTAGCCTTGAAGAACATCCATTCGCTTTTTACCGATGATTTTGAACCGCCGTTTCTGCCTCTAAATCCAATATGTCTTCCCCACCAAGATCCACTTTCTATCCCCCACCAGTTTATACCCCACCAACCGGCGTGCCTCTTCCGTCGACTTCCTTCAGTTTTCTTGTCGTCATCAAACTTTAAAGCAACACGAACTTCAGCGCCATTTAGAATGGCTTTCCTTAAGTCAGCTTTCGATCCAAAAGTGACCTCGCCGTTTTTGTTGGTTGACAAAACTTTTGACCATGGTCGTGTGTCGACAAACCACTTGATTGTTTTCTTTTCAGTCGACTCGTTTTTAAGAACTGAGTTGTGAAACGTGTAAACTCGTGTTCCGACAGTTCCCGTCGTGTGAACCATCTGCCAAGACCAGTACATCTTTACATCTTCAGTATCAGATTCATCGAAACTCATGCGATTCAAAAGTTGAACAGAAACCTGTCCTGGTTGTGTCCTCACGTTGTCCACCTCAATCGAGTAGTTTCCCATAACGACCTTCACCCTGTGTCCACTCTCAACGGCAGATATCAGTTCGGAAATACTCCCACCTTGTTGTTTTCCATTTTCGTCTTTCGTAAACACGTGTTTCCAGCAGGAATCCACGTACCATGTGTAATTATAGCGGTGAAATGCGGTCATCGCCTGTCGTTCATACTGAAGATACAAGATAAGGTGGACCTTGTCGTTTGAGTGTATATTTACAACACCCAGCTGCACCTCCAGTGGCTGCGCAAATTCGAAATAATCTTTTTGCCTCTCTGTGTCAAAATGCCAAAACATTTGTGCTGAAATCACGCCTTCTTTACTAACATTGATGTTCATAAGTGAATACGCGTTATGGTATGAGCTTGCGACTTTGACATCGTGTCCGGCTTCTATAGATGAGTACAAATTTGCTAACGATCCGTTAGATACAAACTTCTTATCTTCGAAATACGTGTTAATAATGAACTCTGAGCAAGGATGTTGCTTAATGAACCACTGCACAGCAACACGACGTACATCTCGACGTTCGACTAATCCGGTGCCCGGCTTAAAGCGAATGACGTCGACATATCCGTTTGTACAGAGAAGTATTGCATGACGATACGACTGATTCAGAAAGGTGTCCCAGCTTTTCTTGCCTACGCGCATCGTTGAAATAAAACAGAGAGCGTCACGCTTATGATATATACTGTACACAGAATCGCTAGCGTATCCTTCTGCTCCCCACGATGGTACTACAAACCTGACCGGTTCAGTGTGTTCGGCAGCGTTGAAGAGATCCTCGGCGTTGCCAGAAACAGCGGAACCGTTGTGATCATTCTCATAAACCTTACGCCATCGACTGCCGCAGGAATCTGGAAAGGATTTTTATATATTTGATTGTTATTTCAGTAGGTTTTTTTGTTTTTGTTATTTTTTTTCTAGTTTTTATTACTATTACGACTACTGCTACTTTCACTCCTACTACCACTACTATCACCACTACTGTTACTACTACAACTATCACTATGGTGTTAGTTTTATCATCATTATTATTCAAAAGTTTAATCTTTGATAATGTTAACTGATAAAGATTAAGAAATATGACAATAATATGTACGAAGGATTTGTATTTAACACACTGGCACAAATACACACTCAGGCACAAACAAGCACATCCATAATAAATTAATATTCAAATATTACATAACAACTGTATATATATATATATATATATATACACACACACTAATGCATTTTCAACAGAATGTAATAACATCCTCACTTAGATCTACAAACACACACATGGACACATTACACACTAAGTCACATACATACACCACTCAGAGATACCATATATATATTCACACACATTTACTGTAAAACCTAATTACATTAGCACACGCACTGTCAAGAGCATATTCAAGCACGCACTACATGCACATAGACACAGACACCCACACACGTTCACTTCCCAATATATATTTCTTTTTGCAGTGAATTAATGGAAAGGAAAATATAAAATTGAAATCAGTAATAAAAAAAATAAATAAGCTCTTACCGCAAGCAGCAGAAATGGTTTCCAGCGTCGTCAGTGTAATAAGAAAACATATTGCAAAGTGCAGTATTGTGGATATCAATACCGCCATATTGTTGTATCTCAACTGAAAAATATTTGTATACTTTCACGTAATTATTTTGTTGTGGTTGTTGATGCTATTGTTGTTGTTGTTGTTGTTGTTGTTATTATTATTATTATTAGTAGTAGTAGTAGTATTGGCTTTATTATTGTTGTTAGTGGTAGTAGTAATAGTAGTAATTAACGTTAATATTAATATTAGTAGAAGGCCTAATAGTTGTTCTATTATTGTTTTAGAACTATTTATTCATTTACTTTTATTTATTTATTTATTTATTAATTTATTTATTTATTTATTTATATTTGTTTGTTTATATATCAAATAACAATATTTATTTCAAAAACTATATTTAGAAAAATCGGGAATCAAAATAAATAAATAAATAAATAAATAAATAAAAGAAAGAATAATTTGTGTAAAATCACACACTAGTGATGCCTCTGAAATATTAAATTTGTTCTAAATGAGAATGTTGCAAAATTAATTATTTACAATTGTTACTACTATCTGTTTACGATGAAATAATATATGGTTTTTTGTTGTGTATTTATTTATTTATTTATTTATTTATTTAATCAAAATTATTATTTAAAGAATAGTTTTTTTTTATTATTATTATTATTTTTATTATTATTATTATTATTATTATTATTATTATTATTATTATTATTATTGGTATTTTTAAATCAGGAAAGCAATTTGTTTTGGATTATAAAATAAAATAAAATAAATTAAAATAAAATAAAATAAACAAATAAATAAATAAATAAATAAAACATAGACAACTTTGTGTTGAATCACACACTACTGGAACCTGAATAATTTTTCTTATCCATTTTTAACAAAAACTGAAAATGTTATTATTTTCTAATGTTGATACTGATAAACTAATATTGATTTACTATGAAATCCTCAAATAAATAGTACTTTGTATAGTTTCTTCTGCTTTATTATCACTTTATTCCGTTTCATTTCATTTTATTTATTTATTTATTTATTTATTTATTTATTTATTTATTTATTAATTTACCTTTATCTATATATCTATTAAATAACGATGTAAGAATCGTAATAAACAAATAACATATTTACTTTTAATATAAAATGAAATAAATGCAAGTAAGAATAATTCAGAATATATATTAAAGAAAAGCAGTGAAATTGTGGTAATAGCAGTTGTAGTTCCTATTGTTGTTGTTATTACAGACGTAGTAGCAGTAGTAGAAGAAGTAAAAAAAAACCATTGATATCCTTAGTCTAACAACGTAAGGTCCCAAAATATGATAGAAACTGTAACAAAATGGAAATACCTGCTATGAAAATGATGTCCAACTGCTGAACGAAATTCAGAGATTTCTGAATCTTGAGTGAAGAAGAGATTTCAGATCTCTTTAATTTATATGTTTCTTCTGAGTCATATTGCAGACTTCAAGCATCTTTTTTATTTGGTTTTGAACGTGTTCGTTCTACGAAACAAACACAGGTGTGCTTTGAGACATCGATTTTCTGCTGACGTGATTGTACTTAGAAATGTTCCATTCTGTGTAACAAACAGATGTGCTCTGAAGCGTGAGTTTAGTGTGAGTGTGCGTGGCTGCGTGTGGGTGCACATATTACATCTTTATTTTGTTCTGGATGTAATTTTCCCGAAATCATTCATATAGATCCACTTGCTGTAACACAGAGAAAACCTAGACATATCTGACTTTGATCTAACGTCTACTGTCCTTGTGAATTCAAGATTATAGAACAGAATAAATGAAAATAAGAATAAGAATAACACAAGAACGGAAAAGTTTTATCAATAGAGATAGTAGGATTCTATATCTCTCCTAGTAGGATTTATCCTCTGATCAATATATATATATATATATATATATAAATATATAGATATATATATACATATCTGACACGCGCGCACACAGACAAACACACTCCCATACACACACCTGACAAATCACAGTGTACATATTCACACTTAGTGCACTCTGCATTCTTGTTATCTTGATATCGTTCAAGCTGACATCGTGTAAAACACGCAAAATCTAAACGAACGATCTGACCTGACATTTTAAATCTTCCAAAGCATGCGCAGTTAAAGTCAACACACACGTTCACTCCTTTGTAGTTTTCTTCTCTTTTTTTTTTTCTATCTTTTTTTTTTTTTTAAAATTATTTTTATTTGGGGGAATACAAATATTATGGATCATAATTTAACAAGAAAATTTCCTACGTCGATGACTTCAGATCAATTTGATGCGCAGTTAAAGTCAACACACACGTTCACTCCTTTGTAGTTTTCTTCTCTTTTTTTTTTTTTTCTATCTTTTTAATTTTTCAAAATTATTTTTATTAGAGGGAATACAAATAATATGGATCATAATTTAACAAGAAAATTTCCTACGTCGATGACTTCAGATCAATTTGATGCGCAGTTAAAGTCAACACACACGTTCACTCCTTTGTAGTTTTCTTCTCTTTTTTTTTCTCTCTTTTTTTTCAAAATTATTTTTATTAGAGGGAATACAAATAATATGGATCATAATTTAACAAGAAAATTTCCTACGTCGATGACTTCATATCAGTTTGACAAAATTAACAACAACGCTCGTCTAAACCTATTGTGCATGGAAGGCGTAATTATTTCGTTGAGACAAACAATATAATTAAGAAGAATAAGTAAAACAGTTGTCTATTTTTATTTTATCCTGAGACGAACAATTAACTGGAAACAGAATATAAATATTATACTAGACGATCAAGAGTTGGAAAGAATTTATTCATCCAAACACTCAATGGAAAATCCAAGAACTCTCTCCAAGAATATTTGCATGACGTCTCACGCGAGCTCTTTAATCGCCAAGTGTCACTCCTGGTATCTATGGGGTATCGATCCTGCGACATCTTTTGCAGCAGGCAAGCGCTGATATCGCTGTACTTAGAAACTTTACACGCTCTGTGAAACAGAAACAGATGTGCTCAGTGTGCGTAGCTGCGTGTGAGTGCAAATATTACATGTTAATTGTATAGAGGATCATTGTTGTATTTTAAAAATTATTTTTGTGAAATCATTAATATAGTACCGTTTAGTGTGACAAACAGAAAACAAAGAGATTTTTCACTTTGATGAGACCTAAAATGACCTTGTGATTTCAGGATTATAGAATAAAGTAATTAAAAATAAAGTAAATATAATAGAAGAAGGAAGAACTTTCATAAAAAGAATTCTTCTAGTAGGATTTATCCTACTCTCTCTCTCTCTCTCTCTCTCTCTCTCTCTCTCTCTCTCTAACGACGGCACACTAGTTGATATAAATTTATGTACCTAATTAACATAATTTATTAACACTTTTTTTTATTTTATTATTTTTATTATTATTATTATTATTATTTTTTAATCTTTAGCTTAAAGATGAGTAAGGCACTCGTCGGACGACCGCACCCTAATTGACATAATCGACCCTGCGTAAATTTATGTACCTAATTAACATAATTTATTAACACTTTTTTATTTTATTACTATTATTATTATTATTTTTATTATTGTTGTTGTTATTATTATTATTATTATTATTATTTTAATCTTTAGCTTTTGATATGTATAATCAGTAAGGTACCCGTCTAAGAAATGCACCCTAGCTAGTATAATCATAGCACCGACCCTAGGTAAATTTATGTACCTAATTAACATAATTTATTAACACTTTTTATTTTATTATTATTATTATTATTATTATTTTAATCTTTAGCTTTTGATATGTATAATCAGTAAGGTGTAAGAAAAGCACCCTAGCTAGTATAATCGTAGCAATTTAACAACATAATTTATTTACTCTTTTTTTATTTCATTTTTTTTTTTTTTTTTTTTTTTTCATTTTTACTTTTCAGCTGTTTCTCTTTATATTTGAAAGCTCTCCGCAACATTCCTTGATGTCCTCTAGTTACGATTTGCAGCGGTTTTTTTTTTTTTTTTTTACAAATGTATGCTAGATATTCTGATTCAAATGATTGTCTGAATTATTAGCCAGTCTCTCTCTCTCTCTCTCTCTCTCTCTCTCTCTCTCTCTCTCTCTCTCTCTCTCTCTCTCTCTCTCTCTCTCTCTCTCCTCTTCTACATTCTCTCTTTCCTTCTCTGTACCTGTCTCTAACGCACACCAAACACTCGCTGACTATTTTGAAACCACGCACAAGTAACAGAAAGAAAATATTCCGCTCAAATAAATTCATCAGGATTTATTCCGTCTGACGACAACGTTTCTGTCATTTCTTATCCCTTTCTTCCACAACGCCTTCCACGACCGCCTCGACGGCCCCATGCATCGGCGCATCCCAGAAGAGAGCCTTCAAATACAAAGCATTGATTTTACAGTTATATTCATCAACGTCATCATCATCATCGTCATCGTCATCATCATTGTTCTTGACATGATAATTATTTTTACTACTACAAGCTATTACTACTATTTCTTTTTCTTCTGCCACTATTACTGCGACTACTGCTACTACTACTACACTCATTACCTGTATCACTACTACTGCTACTGCTACCACTACTGCTATATTAATACTCTGAGTAATATGACTATTGATACTATCATTCTAAAATAATAAAAATAGAAGAAAAAATAACAAAAATGGATTTTCGTAAACCTTATTGTCCTTTTTATTATTATTATTATTATTATTATTATTATTATTATTACTGTTGTTATCGTTGTTCTTGTGGATAAACTTTCTATAATATATCTGCATAGATAATTGAATATTGTTCTGCATGTTGAAATATATTCGTTTTATAAGAATGTTTTATTCAAATTAATTCTCTATTCGAAGCAAATCAAATACAGTATTAAAATGATTTTGTCGCTTTAAAATGTTTTCTGTTACAACAATGTGCAAATAGTATTGATTAATTTCGCTGAAGAAATAATTTAAATCCCAACCAATTCTGTTTCTTGTGAATTAATAAACTCAAATGAATATACATACAACATTCGCGAAGAATTAAAATTACTTGGTTACATTAAAATGTGTTCGTAACATAGCAGTATATGACGTCACTCTAAATTGTTTCGTCATAAAACCGTTTTAGTGTATAACAATCTTTTCCTTACCTAACAACACATTCTTATAACGCAAATATAACAGAAAACAATGTTTCTGGTGTGTTTCTCAGAATTATTGACAAAACTAGTTTGGTTAATTATTAAATAGAAAAATAAATAAATCTTCTTACCGACTGCAAACATTAGAATTAAAGCTGCTATCTTCATGTTTCACAAAGGCTGTACGTGTGTCTGTCTGTGGTTATGTGTAGCGTGTTAGTTAACTATTAAGTCTATTTATTGAGATTAAGCCGGATATTAGATGATTATCATGCTGAGGTTAATCTTGGTCCTAGAGATACCACCAGTCGTGTTAGCAGTAGAGGTCCGCTGCAGATATAAATATTAAAACAAAATTAATATCTAATTGTAAAGTAAAGAAGTATAGGAAGTGCTTATATTTCACAATTAAAAAAATAAAATAAAATAAAATAAAATAAAATGTATATAAGTTAAAAAATATAATATAATATAATAAAAGAAATAATAATAATAAAATGAATATATAAATAAAAAATAAAAAATAAAAATTTAAAAAATACTATACAAAAATATTAAATAAAATAATAATAATAATGATGATGATGATAATACTAATACTAATACTATTACTACTACTACTACTACTACTACTACTACTACTACTACTATTACTACTACTACTACTAATAATAATAATAAATAAATAAATAAATATACATCAAGCAATTGATTGGCCTAAATGCAGACATCGTCTATGAAAAAGAAAAAGACAAAAGTACATATAAAATATTCAGACTATACTTAGACTTTTTAAAGGTTCTTTATTTTATTCTGTAGGTTCTTATATTGATATGTGGGTGCTATTGGTATATGACAAATAGTTATATGCGTGAGTGTGTGTGTGTGTGTGTGTGTGTGTATCTGTGTGTGTGTGTGTGATAAATTCAAACTATCAAGGCTAAGAAATTCTTTCACATTTTTCTATAATTTAATTTACAAATCTTTTTATGGAAATGCTTCCAGCTATAGACCTAGCGAGTCATAGCCATAAAAAAATAAAAAATAAAAAATAAAATAATCATTTCATAATATCCGGATTCGACAAATTAAGTATTCATACAATCAGAATACTGTATAAACGCCAATAATGATGTAAGTAGTTGACTTAATTTGAAAATTTAAAAACTATCTTCAAGAAGTCATCGTCGCCTATTTTCCCATAAAAGGGTAATATGGATGGTTTAATTATTAACGATTATTTATTTATTAATTAATTTAATTTAATTTAATTTATTTAGTTTCCAATTTGTCGTGTGTGTGGGTTTTTTTTTTTTTTTTTCATCTTTATTTTATTAATAGAGTCTTATAATATAAATAATACAATTTTAAGATTATATACATTTAAAGATTATTACTTTAATAAGATTATTCATTGTTAGTATATAGAAAAGAAATGTAAATCCGGATTTAAAGTTAAAACAAAGAGAAATTTATCAACCTTTATCAGACAAACATGTTTACAAATAAATGAATAAACAAACGAATAAAATAGAACAAACATAACATAACATAAAATAAAATAATATAATATAATATAATATAATATAATATAATATAATATAATATAATATAATATAATATAATATAATATAATATAATATAACCAGCGTTTCAGAGTCGGACGTGGATTAACTATTTTACATCTGGATTAGTTTGTTCTTGTTCTTTTAAGCTTTTTATTATTATTATTTTATTTATTTACTTTTATTATTACTACTACTGCTGCTGCTGCTGCTACTAGAACTACTACTACTTATTTTTTAATTATTATTATTATTATTATTATTATTATTATTATTATTATTTATTTATTTATTTATTTATTTATTTATTTATCTATTTTTTATTTTTATTATTTGGAAATGTGCCCAAAAGAAAACAACTGGATAGAAATAAAAATAACTAGGCAAACTGCGAAATACGTAATATGTCTGGTTTCCGTATTTTAACATGTAGCCTATATTTATTTATTTTAAATAACTGGATTTTAAATATTTTATCGTGTACTATTTTCTCCTGGCCGGAAGTTTACGTTATTTCACTCAAGATCGATTTTATCTGCTATTTTTTTCTTCGTATATATGTCTAAGAATGACGTCAATCAACTATTGACGTTATATTAACAATCGTTATTCATCGGCAATTTTCGTTGACTTCGTTGGATAAGTATGACGTCAACAAAAGACTGATGTCATTCACTGATACTGCCGAAGCCAATGGTTTCTTCCGGCTTTCAGGTAACGTAAACACCTTTTTATTTCAGTACAAAAGTATAAATTTGAACAGGAAAATTATTATCATATTAACTGTTGCACTTGTCCTAAAACATTTTCAGACATGTTATTTACTAATACAAATAATGATTCTGTTGTTAAAAACATTTTAAACTATGCGTAACTATAGTTGTGTAAAATATAATATTTGGTTTTATTTTTATTCTGCATTTGTCCAAATAGATTTAAATAAATAAATAAATAAATAAATAAATAAATAAATAAATTTCAAAAAATGGTACTGAAAGCAAATTTTTCACAATCCTCTGAATAACAACAAAGCCTGAATGAAATTCAAAATCAGTTTATATATAACAACAACTATTATTACAATAAATTCTCAATATCTGATCACATTAGTAATGTTAGATTCACTCCCATAAAAAATTAAAAAATATACCTATATTATACAAGAAGAAATAATCTAAATATATTTTTTATACTTCCAAATGATCATTTAAATATTTAAAACCAATCTTTGCCAAGATTAAAATACAGCAGCAGTGATTTTAAAAAGCAAAATATTAATGAAAAATTATGTTAAAAAGAAAGAAATTAATAATAATCATGATGATAATAATAATAATAATAATAATAATAATAATAATAATAATAATAATAATAATAATAATAACAACAATAACAGAAACAATAATAATAAATTAAACTACTAATAAATAAAAATACATAAATAAATCATCAGCTAATTTCTCTTATTTCTTTTCAAGACTGTAAAGAAGAATAATCAATAATCAAATAAAAATGGCATTTTATTGGTTATTATTACCACCTGGCTAATAAAATATAATTATTTACCTAATATATATTAAAACCATGATATTATTTTTGTGTTTAATGTACCAGCAAAAATACAGTTAATAATGTTAATAATAATAATAATAATAATAAAAATAAAATAATTAGTAATAATACTAATTAATAATAACAATAATATAATAATAATAATAAATAATTAGTAATAATACTAATTAATAATAACAATAATATAATAATAATAATAGTAATAATAATAATAATAATAAAATTAAAAAAATGATAATAATAATAATAATAAAAGTAATTATGATTAATAATAATAATAAGTAATAATAATAATAATGATAATGATAACAACATTATATATATATATATATATAAGAAAATTGTTTGGTAAACAATATATTGGAAATAGTAAATTATAATGAAAACCCAAATTATTTATAATACATCATACGTGCTAAACTAAATCATAATGTGTAATTGCCACCTAAACTAGTCATCTGCATAAAATTAATAAAACTAAGCAATATGCCATTATAAATGTTAAACAGATGGTAACATGTTTATATAATAATATAAACATATATATACATTTATATACATTGATGAACTGGTTATTTCATTTTTTTTTTTTTAAATTTGTAGGGGGGGTTTTGTATCTTTTTACTGGGGTTTTGACAAAATTAACATTTGTATTATTTATTAGTATTTATTTAATTATTATTATTATTATCATTATTATTATTTTTATTATTACAATTTCAATAGCAAATGTATTAAATTCAAGTCATGATAAATAAATAAATAAATAAAAAGCCAAGAATCATTTTCAGATAATTTATTAATTCAAACTTGCCAATTTCAACACAAGCTTCTTTCAAATACACTCAACACAAACACACCTAGGCATTAGTTCACATATGTGCCTCAAAATATTTTGTATCCTTCAAAATCAAACTGTCAGGTAGATATAGTGGAGTAATTTGTTATTACTTAAATCAATACTGCACTGATATTAATGTACATTCTATACACATTCTGTATATTCTCATGTTTTATAATTGGAGACAAAACTTTACTACTAATAAAGTATGATTAAATAACAAACTCGTGAGAGCCTGGCTGGTAGTTTCACGAGTTTGGACCGAGTACAAAAATCATTTACAAACTGAAGCTATTTGGCTTCAACAAGCAGACTCGGTCTGACAGGATTTTTTCCAGTCGTTCTAATAAACGTATAATTGACACACGGTCGTAAAATATATATAAAATAATAATAATAATAATAATAATAATAATAATAATAATAAAATAAATTAAATAAATAAATAAATAAACAAACAAACAACAATAATAGTAATTTCGTATAACTGGAAAATGACATCTGTATACTTATTACCCGATTATTTCAATTTATTCTGAAATAAAATATCATGATTATATACCAAATTTATTCAGGCCAATTACTTGTACCATTTATTTATTTATTTATTTATTGTTGCAATTATTAATGCTATTATTATTATTATTACTCCCATTCACTGAACCAATCTGCCAATTCAGTCCTCATAATCACCAATTTAGTAAAACAATAATTCATTTTTTATAACTTTTTTCTTTTTATTTATTTATTTATTTTAATTTCTGTTAAAGCAATCTATTAAAATAAAACAAGGGTAAAATCATGGTAAAACATAAAATAAACTGAATTTAAACAACCATTATTATTATTTTTTAAAACCCAACAATAAATAAATAAAAAAATGGAAAAAACCAAACAAACAACCAACAACAAATCCATTTACAAGATTAGGTTTTAAAACCAAATTTCAAGAAAGGAAAAAAAAAATCTATGAATTAAAACAATAAAATAAATAAATAATTAGATGTTACTGTTGAAAAAGAGTTTTGTATAAAATTAAGCCAGTGGTGCCTTAAACCCCACTGGTTGAATTTAAAAATATAAAAGTAACAAACAAAGATATAAAATTTTAATTAGTTCTTATTGAAGTCTCTGTGTGATGGTTGGGTACATTTATATACTTCCACATGTATAATTGCTCTTTCACATGAAAATGTACTGATAATAAAGTTTGACACCAACACAGGAAGTAAACGATAACTGATATGCTTGATTAATATTGAAGACTCTACAGTCAAGAAAAATTAAACAAACAAATAAAAATAAAAATAAAAATAAAAATAAATTATATAATATAAAAACTTTAAAAAAAATAATATAAAATACTTCATACCAAAATTTGACACCAACAGAGCAACTAAATAATACTTCCTGTATTAAAGTCTATACACAATGGCCAAACAAAATTTTAAAAAAAACTCACCTAAATACACTTATATGCTTTCCTGCTTTGTTTTTTACACCAAACTTTGCTAAAAATAAAGTCTGACACAAACGTAACAAATTTGTGTCACTTATTCCTCATTAAAATCTTGTTACATCTTATTCAGAAATTTAAAGAAAACCAGCAAATTCATTTTTAGAAATTCTATCAATCTTTACTAACAATAAAGGTAAATATAATTGGCAAAGATGCCAGTGTACCTACATATCTATGAAAGATTCACAAGAAAAAAAGAGTGGCTGTCCTCGTGAACTGCATTAATTTCAAAACAGTGATACTTTATTATAAGCAAAGTTTGAGGCCTAGTAACAAAATAAAAAAAAAAAAAAAAAAAAAAAAAGGTTTGAATATGTCTGTACCATTGAAACAAATACAAATTAATCAATTAATTAAGGAAAACATAAATACACAGTAATGAAAAAACTATTTTTAGAAGTCTTTAAAAATATATGTTGTACCTGAACAGGCACAATTTAACAATAAGTAAATAAATGAACTATGTCTGGAGGTACATGAAATATATTAGAGGGGTGTATTCAAATTAAAAATCAAAAAATAGTTTTAAAAAACAAGAAAGAAAATGTCACAAGATTACATTGCTCTAAGATTATCATCAGTAAGTGTAAAATATATCGGTGTTATTAATGGGAGACTACCTCCAACAAAACAACATGCACCAATTATGCAAGTAATTTTCAACTCTTTAAGTAAGATATTACATTATGTACAATATATCATTCAACAAACCAAAGCAAAAAAAAAAAAAAAAAAAAAAAAAACAACCAAAAATCACCATAAAAAAGTAACAATCATCAACAAACCTACTCTCAAAAAAAAAAAAAAAAAATTTAAAATTTAAATTAAAATAAAAACCCAATAAATTTTGACTAGTAATGATTTTCTTATTATAATTCGTATTTTGTCGTTTCGTATTTCATATTTAAAGTGAATCTTTCGTGATGTGAAAAAAATAAACACCCAAAAACGTGTCTCGACATATACTTCCAAGTTTTCTTTTATTAATTATTATGTCAACCAGACATGTAGTCATGAAGTTAAAAAATATATGGCTGCTTCCATCTTTCTGTAATGCTATCACAACACAGTGTAAAAAAAATATTTCACTCAACTTTAAAGAATAGAGGAAAAAAAGTTTGTTTTTAAATTTCATTACATGATGTGTTCAGTGACAGGAAAAAAAACCCCTCCAGTTTGTGAAAAGGATAAAATGTCTATTTTCACACATTTTGACACGGTTTTATTTCACTGTTACAAGTTGTTAAAAGCAATGGGCACATCACTCGAGCCAAATAAAATAATAACTTGGAAGTATAAAGAATTTTATTAGATCAGTAATTTCATGCCACCACTCACACACATGTCAAGAAAATAGTGTTTTTGTATGCATCTATGTATGTATGTGTGTGTGTGTGTGTGCATATGTATATATATAAATATATATGTATACACACGTATATATATATATATATATATATATATATATGTATGTATGTATGTATGTATGTATGTATGTTTGTATCTATGTATGTCTGTCTGTCTGTATGTATGTTTGTATCTATCTATGTATGTATGTCTGGATGTTTGTATGTATATATGTCTGTATGTATGTATGTATCTATGTATGTATGTATGTCTGTATGGTTGTCTGTATGTATGTATGTATGTATGTATGTATGTATGTATGTATGTATGTATGTATACCTCGGTGTATGTTTGCACATGAAATTACGTATAAACGTAAAAACACATTTACGTATATACTTACATACGTATACCATTATATATATATATATATAAAAACCAAAAACTTTTTCCTTTTTTTTTTTACTTCTTAAACTACAACAGAACAAAAGATTTTTTTTTTAAATAAAAAACAACACAGAGTCTAATCTCCTAGTGGTTTCAGCGAGTCGCTGGTGTAACACCGGACTCTTGAATAGTTCAGCGGGGGAAAGGATTTCTTGTTGATGTCGAAGTTGGCGACGGTCTCCTGTCCACTGGAGGGACACACCGTGCTGATCGAGTACTTCTGCCACTGCAGCTGGGCGTGTGCTCTCTTCCCAGCGTCCCTCAGCTCAAACTCCTGCGAAATTTAGAAGATACGAATGGGAAGAAGTAGTAGTGTTGGTGAGATGAAGAGAAAAAAAGAAAAAACGAGAGTCTGGTTATATTCTGAATACTTCTGTATCATCTGTATTATCCATACTCAGTCATCTACATCATCTGTACTTTCATTTTATATACGTATTTCATATATGTATATACATACATTCATACATATATCAGCATCATCAACCAAACTTCAATTGTGTGCATTTGTGTGTGCGTGAGTGTGTATAAAATGGAAGTATAGATGATATATATGACTTAAGTATGGATGATACATATACTGGAAGTATAGATGATATAAATGATGGAAGTATACAGAATATAATTAGACTAGCTTTACATATATATATATCATCATCATCATCCGCACTTCAATTGTATACATATATATATAATCCAAACATTCATCTTAGGATAATAAACAAATGAGAATTTCCCTACAATCCCCAAAACCCTTAAATACAAATAGAATTATATATATATATATATATATATATATATATAAATATTCTACATGTTTTCCATCATATATATCATTCAAGCACTTTCATAACTAATTTCATCCTTGACCTAATTATTGCTGTCTTCAGATAATAAAACAGAATTTCCCCACCCTTAAAAAACTGTTTAATTATCAATTCATAAAAATTAAATGAATCTATCATAGGCATTTTTATTTTTAAAAATCTATTACAACAATGACTGACAGAATGAATGAAAATCAGATGGTTACTGTCATACTTTATTGTTATGAAAGCTTGGTGGCTGAGAAAAAAAATTATCAGATAAAAGAACACACAAATGTATTTATAGTGTTAAGGATTTTTTTTTTTTTTTTTTTTTTATATATATATAGTTTTTCTTTTCTGAAATGTTACATGTAAGCTTTTGAAAGACCCTATAATATAATTTATAAATAAACAGAATGTATATGAAATCAGCTGCTGACATTTGATCAGTGGGTGTGTGTACTTACCACAGAAAACAGTTGTTCTGCCTGGTCATTCTGGTTTTGGGGCCTCTGTCTCCGATAGCGATAGTAAACCTGGTTACTTTCAACATGCTTCTCTCTCTTTAGTACAGCAGTCACCTGAATATAGTGATACAAGGTCTGTTATAGATTAATTTTAAAAAGATGTAGACAGACAGACAGACAGACAGACAGATAGGTAGATAGATAGATAGATGGATATATGAAAGCAAACAGAGAAAAAAAGGAGGAAGGCAGAGAGAGAGAGAGAGAGAGAGAGAGAGAGAGATAGAAACATGAGAGATATATAGAAAACATGCTGTTATATGTAAAATCATAGCATATTACTTTTAATGTAAAATCCTAGCATATTACTTTTAATGTAAAATCATAGCATATTACTTTTAATGTAAAATCCTAATGAATTACATTTAATATAAAATCATAATGTATAAAACTGTATTACTTTTAATGTAAAGTCACAACACATTAAATGGTGTTGTATTTAATGTAAAACTGTCAGACAGGACAAGACAGAACTTGTGAAAACAAAACGCACCTTTCTGCCTGTGATTTTGTAGAAGCCCTTCAACAGGCCTGAGGCCTTTGCATTCTGAGATCTCAGTTTGGTGACCAAAGCAGCTGGATCTTCTGGACTGCATAACATCAAAATTGACCCTGAAAAAAAAAAAAAAAAAAAAAATTAAAAATTAAAAATAATAAACAACTGTTTAAATGTATTTAAAAGAATAATAAAAATAAAAAATAAATAAATAAATTAAAAATAATAAACAACTGTTCAGATGTATTTAAAAAAAAAAAAAAAATTTGAAAAAATAAATTAAAAATAATAAACAACTGTTTAAATGTATTTAAAAAAAAAAAATAATAAAAATAAATAAATAAATAAAAAAATAAATTAAAAATAATAAACAACTGTTTAGATGTAATTTCAAAAAAAATAATAATAATAAAAAAAAAAAAAAAATAAATTAAAAATAATAAACAACTGTTTAAATGTATTTCAAAAAAAATAAAATAAAAATAAAGATTTAAAAAAATAAAAATAAAAAACAAAATTTAAAAAATAAAAATTAAAAAATAACAAGCAATTCACTAAATGTATTTCAACAAAAATAAAAAATAAAAAATAATAATAATAAAAATAATAAAATAAAATAAAATAAAAAAGATAATCAACTAATAATAACAATAAAATAAAGGTTTTCAAAATAAATAAATAATTCACACAATAATGTCAAAATGAATCTAAATAATTAAATAAAGTAAATGTATAAATAAAAAGAAATAGACTGTTAATTAAAAAAAAAAATTTAAATAAATAAATAATTTTGTTAGGGCATTTCTAAATTAAATTAATTTATAATATAAAGAGAACAAGATCTAAGTCTAAACATGAAGTCAATTTTTATTTCATATACAGATTGTTTGATACATGAAATAAAGTTTATATACACTAAATCATCCAGATACTGTAACACATGGTCAGCATATTTTTATTATATATATATATTTTTTTTTTTTTTTACCACTTTATTTACGGCATGAGTTTGTGTGCACTAAACCTTCCAGAAACTTGAACAAAAATCTCTGAAAGGTTTTGTAGATGTTTTTGGATCTCAAAATTTCGGACAAAATGGGTTCTCAACCGATGCATTATGACTCCTATATATAAATTTATTTATATATTTTTTTTCCCTTCTGTTAATACTTTTAGTTTTTCTTAATCTTGTAACTGAGGGGGGTTTTAAATTGAAATCAATAAGTGTTTTCTAAGATATTAATATAGGGATTCTTAAATTTTTTAATTTTTTTAATTTTTTTTTTTTTTTTACCTTCGGGAAAGAACCTGACAAAACGGTAGTATTCGACTACGTGATATGGGCGGTAAAAATAATCCAAACTCTGCTCTCCTTGTCTGACATACGTAGTCCTGCTGATGTAACACCCTGAAAAAACAGAAACATACCAATGGATGGATGGAGCAATGAATGGATGGATGGATGGATGGATGGAGGAATGGAAGAATGGAGTTACGGATGGATGTATTAATGGATGGATGGATGGATGGATGGATGGATGAAGGATAGATAGATGAATGGATGGATGGATGCTTAAAGATTAACTGACAAACAGAACAAGTGGAAGAAAAACAGAAAGACAGGTACATTGACAAACATGTAGATAAATTAAAAAAGACCGAAAGATAGAAACAGATAGACAAATCTACAGATTAATGAATGTACTGAAGGATTGATGGACAAACCAAATGCAAAACACAGATAAAATCAGATAATCAGGAAGATAAATTTAAATAAAATATTCAAACAGTTTTACAGTGAGAAAGAAAATAATGAGAGAGAGAGAGAGAGAGAGAGAGAGAGAGAGAGAGAGAGAGAGAGAGAGAGAATGCTAATTTACAATCTCATGGATATGATATAAGCACTACAAACATATTAATTTTCATACAAAATATATCAAACTTTCGAGCCTTAGAAAATAAACTAACATAGTAAATACTACTGAGTTGTTCCTGCAACATTGCTACACACAACAAAAAAAAAAAAAACCATTATACACAAATTATTCAGAACAGGTGTTTCTTTAGCAGTCTCAGTGAACTTAGAAATTAGCAAAAATGATTTTCTCGTTTTGAGCATCATTTAGGACAGAAATTAAAACCCACTCTTTTCTACTGGATGAAGTCAGTATTTGATTTAATAAATCAGGGTGTTTGTTAGGGACAGTTTTTTTCTAAGAGACTCACCATTTAAGAGAACGTGTGGTTTCTCTATAAACATCCTTCGCCAAGATCCACCAAACTTCTTCACACCGGAAACATTCTCTCCCCAAATTCTAAACAAAGAGAGAAAAGGTTGAATGAAAAAATTAAAAAATTAAAAAAACTAATAATAAACTAGCTTTGTTACTGCTTTATGTCAATAATTCAATGGTGTATGTGTGTATGTGTAAATAAAAATAATAAAGTAATTTACAATAAAGAAATAATAGAGAAAATATCGCAGAGTATAATGGTATAAAAGGACTGAATATTAATGAGTGTGTATGTAAGTGCATGTTTGTGTTTATCTGTATCTCATATATTTTATATGTAAGTATATTATGTGTGCATGTGTGTATTTTTGTCTGGGTCAAAGATGTGTCTTTTGTGTGTATGTGGGTAAGTGTATTATGTATGTGTGTGTATCTATATGTTTCTCTGTGTATGTAAACAGAGATAGTGAGTGAAAGAGAGAAATACGAGAGAGAGAAATACACACACACCCACACACACACACACACACACAGACACAGACACTTACACACACACACACACAAGCACACACACAGACACACACACACACAGACACACACACACACACACACACACACACACACACACACACACACACACACACAGACACACACTTACTTCTGACAGGTGAGTTTCCATATCCTCTCATCACGAGCACACAGGTAGAAACCACGACACACCTGTAATTATACAATAAAAATAAAAATATTGATAATTATAAATAAAATATGGATGTAACATAATCAAAAATCTAACTGAATGTTACAGTACATCTAGACAATCTGACAGAGTGAAAATCAGTTAGGAAATATATCCTGATGTGAAGGACAAATGGGTTAAAATAAAAAAAAAAAAAAAAAAAAAAAAAAGAGAACGTGTTGCAGGTCTTGGTAAAATGTTACTAGTCCAATAATTATTTTATCACATTAATTTCAGTTTTAATCTTAACATGACCAAGCAGGAGTCTCTTCAATGCTTATTACAATATATGACATATGCAAATCTGAACTAATCAGAATTAATGTTTAAATGGCAGCATTCTGCTTATACAGAAAGAAAAATTGTTTACATAACGAACAGCTGCAATAAAATACAAATTAAAAAAAATTATTAAAATTATCTCAGTTTATTTTCTTAAGAAGAAGACCAAAACAAACACAAGCGGTGATACAGTGAAAAAGCACGATTCAGTTTATCTGCAACAATTACAAAAACTCAAAAAATCAGGATCAATATTAAATTACCTGTTCTAAAATCAAATAAATTGGATGATCTGATACTCAACATGTGTGAAGGTATATTTTTAAATTTATTTTATTTCATTAATGAGCAAACATGCAGATTAAAACAATTTTCTTATTTATTTATCTATGTATTTCAAGATTAATGCAGCAAAATATGCAAAAACGTTTCAAAGTTCTTTATTACTGTCATTACTAATCATTATTATTTTTATTATTATTATTATTTTATATGGAATTTTAATTAGAACACTTATTCACTATACTATCAGTTTCATGAGAGGTTGCTGAACAATAAAACAACAAACCTCAGAGACAGTCTCCAGAGCTCTAATGTCAAGGTCACTGGAAACGACCCATCTAAATATGTAGAGAATGACTTCAATAGGCAGACTGGAAATATGCTTCATCTGAAAATTAAATAGTCCGATTTAAAACGATACAAAGATAGATGTATTCATTCTTTACTGAAACAAGAATTAGACAGAATTTCTCACCACCAACCTTTGCTAACGATAAAATAATAAATAATCGAAAGACATTTTTTTTTTTTTCCACTGTATCATATCAATTTACAGGTTCAAAAGTACCATTAAAAAAGGAAAATAAAAATAATAATAATAATAATAAAATGAAATAAAATAAAATAAAATAAAATAAAATAAAATAAAATAAAATAAAATAAAATAAAATAAAATAAAACAGAACCAAAGAGAATTATTGGAGGTATCAAAATACTCAGTCTTTATAGGATTTTTGTGTTCTTGTGTTTTTGTCTCTCTCTCTCTCTCTCTCTCCCCTCCCCTCCTCTCTCTCTCTCTCTCTCTCTCTCTCTCTCTCTCTCTCTCTCTCTCTCTCTCTTTCTTTATCCTCCCTCTCTCTATCCCTCTCTCTCTCCATCTCCCTCTCTCTCTCTCTCCTCCTCTCTCTCACATACACAAAATGAGAAATGTATAATTAAAAAATACTAATTAATAAACCAAAAACTTAAAGTCAAAACGCACCCGCTGTCCCACTTCCATTTCACAGATTGCGTTTTCATTCACGTGCAGGTTCTGGAAATGCGTGAGAAGATCGTCTTCAAACTCTTCCTTCGTCTGACTACAAACAACATTTTTTTTTGTTAAAAACACATCAGACATTTAATAATTCCTTTTCACAGCTCTGTGTCTAACCTGGTATTAGTATGCAATGATGTCGTGACTCAGAACTGCAAAAGGACTAATCTGTAACAGTAGTATTACATTCTTTGTCCTACTTTCTTATTTAGCTGCGCGATGAATCGTCCAAACCAGTGAAGTAACAGGTTGGAAATATGAGTAAATTTTATTAATTCACTTATCCAGTCGTAGTCTGACTTTAATTGGATATTTGAATTTGGATATTTCAGTAGACTTTAACAAATATTAAAATTAAGATATTTAAACAGACTTCAACAGATATTAAAATTCAGATATTTAAATAGACTTTAATAAATACTAAAATTAAGATATTTAGATAGACTTTAAAATATATTTAAATTAAGATATTTAGATAGATTTTAATACATATTAAAATTAAGATATTTAGATAGACTTTAATAGATATTAAAATCAAGATATTTAGATAGACTTTAAAACATTAAAATTAATATATTTTGACAGACTTTAATAGATATTAAAATTAAGATCTTTAGACAGACTTTAATAGATATTTAAATTAAAGATATTTGAATAGACTTTAACAGATATTAAAATCAAGATATTTCTACTGTAGAGTTAATGAAAAGTTACCTTCCATCAAAAGATGTTTCACTGTCCTGTCTCTCTGAAAAGTAAAATACACAGAAAAAGTTTTAAAAATATGTAAGTAGTGAACTTCTAATCTTGTGTGTGTATAACATTATGTATCTCTCTTTCTCTCTGTATCTATCTATCTATCTATCTATATATATATATATATATATAAAAAACAGAGAGAGAGAGAGAGAGAGAGAGAGAGAGAGAGAGAGAGAGACTTACCACGTGGACTTCTGTGTTGGAAAAAATCAATCTTGGACTCAATATCAGGCACCAACTGCATAGACTTGCGATAAAACGCTATTGCTGCATCAAACAAAAAAAACAGTTAACGTTTAATTATCAAACAAGTAATAATTCATTTTTAATTATTAAAAAAAACTAATAAAATAATTATGATTTTCAATACATTAAGATAAGTACACTGATAACAGTGCAAATAAAAATTACAGAAATATTTGCAGTTCACGTAAGTTTAACTTCAAAATAATCAACTTGAAAAGTGAACAAGAATTCACACATCAGATGTTGTCTTAAATATTTGGCTATGTAATTAAATTAAACAGACAGACAGACAGACACACCTTCATACAGAGCACCTTCTTTCTCTGCCTCGATTCCCTGCATGAACAAGTTGGTTGCCTGCAATTAAATATTATGAACTTAAATATCTTGTAAAGAAAAAAAAGAAAAAGAAGAAAAAAGAAAAAAGAAATCATAAAAGTAATAATTATAATAGTAATAATAATAATAACAGTAATAACAATAATATAAAATTAACAACACAATTATGACTGACAGAAACATAAAAATGTCTATTACTGTTGTTCCTGTATTAAATACAACACAACAGAGTAATGGAAAATAAAATCAAAAACATTTAAAAAAAAATTAAACTTAGAAAAGAAAACAACCCACAAAAAACATGTCATTAATCACAAACAAAAATATTGTTAATTAAAATCAACTCAACAGTAGATAGAATACCAAATCACAATGTGATCAAAAAAAAATAAGTTATTTCTTTTTTTTAAATAAAAATATAAATAAATAAATATAAATATATATAGATTCTGATGCCAACTAATTCACACTCAGGAGAATTTTAACCCTTTCATCACTGTTGGCAAAAAAAAAAAACCTACAAATTTTAGACCACCACCACCACCATCATGTACCAATTTCACCTATAGCAGGACAGAAATAGATAATATCCAAACAAAACAACAAAAAATTTAAAAAAACCTGACATTGGGAAGTACGTGCTGAGACCAAACTTGTCACTGAAAGGGTTAAAAAAAGGGCTGCAGCTGTTACCAACCTGTTCCTCGATACTCAAATCCGTGCCATTGTTTGCGCCCATGTTCCTGTACGTATGCTTGCACAGTTCATTCTTCCATTCCTTGCGGAAATGTTCCAGCTGTTCTTCGAGATCTTCTTCTGCTGCCTGTTCTTCTGCCACGCCATCATCGTCATCCTCGTTGTTGTTGCCTTCAGCCTCATTCTTATCATTGTCCACCAGTGGTGGGAAAATATCATCAGAATCCTGAATGATTAAAAAAGAAGCAAATGTGAAAATATCACACGTAATTTACTTAAGCAGAAAATATATAAACAGGCAAAATTTCTTTTTTGTGTGTATATTTATATATCTATTATATAAACATATACACACATAATAGTTTTCTAATAGTGTATAATCATTTTTCGATTAATTTATCTTACATGCATACAATACTCTTTAAAATTAAGTTATACCTTTGTGTGTGTGTGTGTGTGTGTGTGTGTGTGTGTGTGTGTGTGTCCTATACATGTAAATATTTATAAATAAAAAAAAAAGAGAAACATTGTATTGATTTCCACAGATGTAAGGGCCATGCAAATTTTATCACATATGGCATGGAATACTGGAATATTTTATAAGAAGGCAAATATGATAAATAAATAAATAAATAAATAAATAAATAAAAGTACCTGCTTGACCCATTTAAGTGGCATCTTCAAAGTAATAGCTATCAGTATCAATTTAAAAAAAATAAAAAATTTTTGAACAGCTACAGTAACTTATGAGTAACTCATTCCTTCTTATCTATGATATAAACAAAATCTGACTGCCCTTTATATATGTGCACATATACTTTTATATAACAATGGTACAATAATGGCCACGGGAAATTTCAGGATAGTTGTGCAACCTAATATTACACTGTACGGTGTTAATCCATAATTTCCATTTATTATGATTATACCAAAATAATGTAATCTTTGTGTAAAGCAGACTAATAATTCTAATATTCTCTTTCTCTTTTTAAAGTTTACTTAAAAACAAAAACATTATATTACATACATAATCGAAACAATAAATTTATTTTCAGTTTAGAAAATGTACCATACTGTCAGTTGCCATTATACAACTTGTGAATGTTTTTTGTTAAAATTTATTTATCTATGAAAATAAGAAGTAAATTAGTTGACAATTTAGAAAACAAAAACTTTCAGATGTTAAGATGGTGTGTGTGTCCCTGACCTGGAAAAGTGAATTGTAAACAATCTTGTCGGCTACCCGTTTAATTTTTTTACGTCAAGGCATTACTTTTTTCAGTTAACAACTCATTTTACTTTTATAAAAGCAATCATTTATTACCATTCTTTAGGTTTCGACCTATCGAAACTATTCAAACTGCTAGTTCCCTGTAAGTATAGCAAATAGCGCCGAATGAAAACATTAAAACTCTCTGTACGGCGGCCATTTTTGTTAATTCTGAAAAAGTCAAACACTACAGTTTGAGTTACCTCCCATTTAATCAAGCTAGTTAACGGAAGATGTCAGCATAAAAGTACTATTAATTTATTTTTTTCTAAATTAAAAAAAAAAAAAAAAAAAAAACAACAACCAAAAAATCACTTTAAAAATAATATAACTACAAAATTACATCAAAATAATATTATTACTAGTAAAATAATGTTTTTGTTTACATTTCCCAGATTAGGATTATGATCATTATAAATAATAAACTTAATATATTTCTTATTGTTATTTTTAAAACATTTTGGTTGTTCATATATAAATATAAAATTGTCATGCTATTTCGCATTTAATAATTTTAAATGTAAATTAAACGATATATATGTATATATATATATCAAACATTTATTTAAAATGACGATTCTGAAAGAAGTACTTTTGACAAGTTCGTGTCAAGGTCATTCTGGAAACGAGGCTCAGGATTCAAGATGGAAGCGAAATATCATTCATTCTTCCAATGGAAGCGGTGAGAGTTTTGATAATTCACTTGCAAAATCAGCGACTGGCAAGAACATGAAATGCTAAATTAAGCAGGTAAAGAAATATGCTATTTTAAATGTGGAAACAATTCAGTTGTGATTTCAGAGAGATCGAAAGAAAGCGTCGTCTGTCCTCTTTTTTTTTTTTTTTTTTTTTTTTTCTCTTTAGTGAAATTTCACATCTCGTCTAGTCTGTCAGTCAGAACGTCAGAAGAATAAATGTTTAAACTAAAGTAATATATATATATATTTTTTTTTTCTTCTGTCCCCGTTGTTGAAAAACACAACACATATATAAATAATTTAAACGTTTTAAATATTTATCTTTAATTATCGTATGTATGAAGATGTCCACTTAGTTAAGTTAGTAACAACTAAAATATATAATCTTGATAACCAATTCTGAATCCAATATGAATTATATTCAACACACACACCAATTTCCAGATATGTTAAGGATATCAGAAGTTGGTATTATCAGTATTTTACCACTCCATCAGTGCATGTAAGACAGAATTTTTAAATAATGATTATATCATATATGTATCATTTTTCTTTTATTTTCTCAACATCCAAGTAATATTAATATATTCATAATTTTGTACTGTCTTTTCTGTTTTAATTTAAAATTCTGACAGTGTTATCTCAGGTAGAGTCAGATCTGCACAACTGACATGATAGACTTTTGACCTGCATCATAAATTTTAAAATGTTCTTATTATCAAAGATATTTTCTCATTAAAAGAAATATCCAGCTGTGAGTGAACATTTGAAGGAAGCTAGCCATGCTATGTTTAAATAAATACACATTCACCACATGCCTGTCTGAATATATATATATAATAAAGTTATTAAAATGGGCTTTCATCTTTTGTCTGTGTGTGTGTGTGTGTGTGTGTGTGTGTGTGTGTGTGTGTGTGTGTAGCTGTTTGTATATATATGTATATGATATATCATGTGTATGTACATAGATACACACATACATGTGTGTGTGTGTGTTAATATATACACCATATAGCCAGTCACATCCCAAACCATTATTTTTTTATTTTTTTTTATTTTGCAGTAATATTTTCTTTACAGCCATTTTTTTTTTTTTCAAAGTGGTTGTCCCTTTTTTATTATAATCTGGTATCTGTAACATAAATGAAAATTTTTAAAGTTATTTCTACTGTAAAGTTTTCACTTCTTTTTATTATAATCTGATGTCATGAACATAAATGAATTTTCAGAAAGTTATTTCAACTGTATTAAAACTTTCAGTATAGTAAAAAGTCCTGACATTGATGACTTTCAGACAAGAAAATGCACTCCAGTTTGACTGACTTTTGTATGTTTTGTTCACAGTGTTTAAATTTAATCTGACTGTGACTGAAAATTGGTTAATTTCAAATCACATTTTTACCAGTTTAGAATCAAATTAAATTGACAGGTATCATAAATTTGTCATTATGGTTATATGTATAACTTTTTTTTTATTGTTATATAAATATAACCATAAATGACAAAAGTATGAAGGACACCTGCTGTTTATATTATTTGTTTATTTATTTTCTATCTGTTTATTTATTTATTTATTTATTTATTTATTTATTTTTATTTATTATTATTTTTTTTTTCTTCTTTTAGTTTTACTGATATTTGTTGCATTCCACAGTTGAGACAAAGTTCAAAAGTTGCATATTTAAATGTTTCTGGCAAGTGGGTTTATACTGACGTTGGAGATCTTATCAGAGCGATGCTGGTCATTTGAACCAGCAACAGAAACATTCGTTTTAATGTCTTGTTAAATGAAAAGTAGCCACAACAGGAGATCTCACAAAAAACGATATTTGCACTGGCTGCCTACCAGCTTCATGTGAAAGCTGTGTCTGTATTACGTGTAGTTATATAAATACAGATCTGTAGTGTCACAACGTCCTGGCAAGATACTGTTTATTCTGTGGAGTGGTCTGGTAAGGCTAAATTAACGTGTGTGTTATGTTAATGTTTGTGTAGGTGTGATTATATTGTACTGTGTTACTATTTAATAGGTTGTTGATGTTAAACAGTACAGACAAAAAAACATGAATTAATAGAAATTATTTTATTTTAAAGATAGTCTGTGTTCTGGTACATACATACATACATACATACATACATACATACATACATACATACATACATACATACATACATATGTACGTACGTACATACATACATACATACATACATACATACATACATACATACAGAAAAAAGACTGAAAAATACAAATATATTTTTACTTAGTTATATTCAGAAACATACATAAACACACAACAGAAAAACACACAGAGGTACAGACACACACATACACCATGTGTCTGTTATGTATGTGTCTCTGTGTGTGTGTGTGTGTGTGTGTGTGTGTGTGTGTGTGTGTGTGTGTGTGTGGCATATTTTGTAATTTCCAATGACTAACTGGTATCTCTGATGCAATGAAGCCTACTTGACCCTTGACCAAAATCAGGATATCTGTTATTCCACACTGTGACATAACAGTGTTTATACCCTAAAACTAGTAGACGTAGTAGCACGTAGTACAACATAATGTATTTACTGATGCTGACAGGTTCTTGGTGATTTATATATACAGCCTAAAGGTCACTAGGTAGGTCATCTACTACATAATAATTACTTGCTAGAAGGTTTTGTGAAGAGTCATTAATCTTGGTAGATTATTGAATGTAACTGTTTTTTTCTGGAGGGGGTGGGGAGGAGAAAATCTTAATCACCACAGAAAAGAGTAAAAGGAAATGATAGACTAATGATGAGAGATTTTGATGTAGCCATCTTGTGTTCTGTTTTTATTTTATTTTATTTTATTTTATTTTTTTATTGTTTTTATTTTGTTTTATTTATTGTTTTACTTTTTTTATTACTCATCTATTGCTGCTGGGTTTTTGTAATGTTTGGAAAAAGAAAATTCATTGTCACAAACAACATAATGTATATAATTTATCAGTAATTTGTGTGTGTGTGTGTGAGAGAGAGAAAGAATTTTTAGGGCTAAGTCAACAAACTACTTGTAAAATCAAATACAGTTTATTTGTTCTTCAAACAGAATACAGACAGTGAATGTGTATGTTATCTTAACACATAAAAAACCCACTAAGGATGTTGTGTGTGTGAGAGAGAGAGAGAGAGAGAGAAAAACAAAATTTTTACCTTTATTTATAAATTTTGAAAAAAAACAATTCTGTGTTTTATTATATGAGTACAGAATATTTTAAATCCATCTGTAAAAAATATATTTCAAACTTTTTAAAGGATTACAAAAAAAAAAAAAAAAATACGAAACTGCATTCCTGTGGTATTTTTTTCCCCCAACCTTGATAACTGTACTGGACAAGCCCAGATCAGCTTACATAATAACAGTCAGCATCAGCCAGTTTCTTTACATGTGTTTTCAAAGAAACAGGGACTGTGTAATTCCAAGGTCGACTAAAATAACCAGTTTCTTTTGTTTGTTTACGACTGGTGAGGTAGCAGTGTTGTTTTTAACAATCAGATATACATACACATGCATACAGATGCATTCAGGTGTGTATACATATATATATACACACACATATTTTTCTGGTAACTCTAAACCGTTCAGCTGGCGACGACGATTTCTCTGTAAGTTTTCAGTTTTGTTTTGTTTTCTTTTCTTTGTTAAGAGGAACTGTTTTAAGTGGGGGAGAATGCTGCTAGGGCTTGGTGGGTGACTGGATACTTCTCTAGTGGGCTGCTAGACCAGTCCTGCTGGTAGGTCATATGGATCAGATAACATATAATTATTTACTCATACTGGAAAAACCAAAAGCAATGATGTCATGTTAAAGCCAACAATAGATAAAATAGTTCTATAGTGGTGGTGGTGGTGGTATTCTTGTTTGATTACGTAAGTGTACTTAATTGTTGAAATTTTGTTTTATTAACTGGGGTTCTTTTGTGGGTTTTTTCCTTTTATTCATGATGATATATTTATGGTCATAGTAACTGATCAATTTTTTTGTGGTATTCCAGTTAATGAAATCAAATAGAATGTTATGTTATATTCAGTCATGTTTTTAATGGTAATCAGTTTGTGTGCATGATATTTTGTATTGTGTCATTATAATGGTTATTGCTTTATTTTGTTAATGTTAAAGGATAAACAAATGGCATTTGTATATATGTGTGCACACATGATTAAACATTTTCGAATGAGATGTCCATTATATAATTTTAACAGATCATGAACTAAATACAGATACATTTTAAACAAAATACACATACACACACATACATGAATATACACACATAATACACACACACATATCTATACATACACACACAAATGCAGACACACATAATACAAACACATATCTACATACACACACAGACACATAATACACACAAACACATATCTATACATACACACAAATACACACATAATACACACAAACACATATCTATACATACACACACAAATACACACACATAATACACAGACACATATCTATACATACACAAATACAGACACACATATACACACAAACACATATCTATACATACACACAAATACAGACACACATAATACACACACA
>CM022678.1:6068558-6076058 GCA_012295275.1 Chrysomallon squamiferum
ACTGGTGATAGGTATGCGATTAGTTTGTTCGCTCGTGCGTTTTAAACTAGGGGTATGGGTTGAGTGTGTGTGTGTGTGTGTGTGTGTTACTATTATTATTTATTATTCTTATTTTTTATTTTTTTATTACTTTTTGTCTTTATTTATTTAATGTGGCATTTATTATTACTATTATTATTTATTTTTTTTTTTTTTATTACTTTTTTCTTTCTTTTTATTTCTTTATTTATTTAATGTAGTATTCGTTATTACTGTTATTATTATTGTTGTTAATTTTATTACCTTTTTTTTAATTTATTTATTTATTTATTTAGTGCAGCATATTATTATATATATTTTTTTAATTATTTTTTTAAAATTATTTTATAAGTTTATTACTATTTATTTATTTGTCTATTTTAATGTACATGTATATATATTTATTTATTTATTTTTTTATTTAATGGAATATTTGTTTACACTGGTTTCATTAAAATGTATCTTTGTTAATGCAAAGAAGTACTGTAAATGTATTATGCATTCTTCCATGTTACTGGTTATTATTGTTGTTTTTTCAGTTCAGTTATTAAATAACTAACACAATATAACACAAGAGTACAGATAAAAAAAATATAATTTAGGATTATAATAGGATTTATTTATGTCTGAGGTGTATATGAATGAATGCCTGTGTGTGTGTGTGTGTGTGTGTGTAAGTATTAAGGAATGTTGTTTTAAATTATATAGTCACTAAGTCAGTGATTAAAATACATGAAAAAAACAACAACAAAAAACTGGCAATACAATTTGCTGTATAAAATTGGTTGTTTTTCATATTAATTATCTGTAACTGTTGGACGTCTGTTGTTTGTTGTTTTCATTTGAATGTAATTATTGACACGCTAACTCCTTTTGTCCAGTATATTTAGATACATGTAGATATTGATATTTTCATTTGTTGTTAATTGAATATGATTAAAAATTAACTGCTTTTTTCTCTTAATTTTTTTTTTCTTGTTATTTTGTTTCTCTGCATTTTACCTTTTTCTTTTTAAAAAATATATTTTTTAGTATTTGTTTTTTCCTTTTTGTGTGTAAATTGTTTTTTCTTGTGATGCTGATCAACATGATGATTATTATTATTTTTAGACACAAACACATGCACTGATGCAATCATTTTAGACTTACTGTCACAGTTTGACACGCACATGCAGACGTTCTTAGATACAGAAAATTTAATAACTATTTATCGATGTTAAAACTAATATAAATTTCTATTAATAATTGATAAACATCTCTCTCTCTCTCTCACTCTCTCTCTCTCTCTCTCTCTCTCTCTCTCTCTCTCTCTCTCTCTCTCTCTCTCTCTCTCTCTCTCTCTGTGTAATCTGCTGGATTATTTCCTTATCCTTACAGCATCAAAGACACGCTGAAATCCCAAAGCACACATCTACTTATTTAAATCACCAGACAGAATAAACATTGCAGATAATAACCATTACCACTGAACTGATGTCTGAGAAAACAGCCTTTGCTTTGAATTTGAAGTAACATTGATTTAATGTGTGTACTTTCCAGAGTTTACCCTTGTTACAGATGTTGTTAGATGGTGTATAAAACACTGAAGTATAAAGAACAGGGCTGTATCTGTCTCATAGCCTGGACATTTTGCATGAGGCATAGTAGGTTGTCGGATCAACCCTCTGCAGTGTTTTGTTAAAGAATTTTTTTTTTTTATGGCACACTTAATATTGTACATAGAGTTATAATTTAAAAAAGTTTCATATATAGATATAGATAGATTATAGACACACACACACATAAACATTCACACAAGGTCTGCTCAGATAACCAGCAAGAAAACCCAACTGCTGTCACAATATGGCCTACTCTTTTAATTCAGCAGCAAGTTTACATTTAGTTACACCATCCCATAGACAGGATAGTACATACCACAGCCTTTGGTTACCCCAGTTGTGGAGCACTGGCTGTAACAAGAAATGCAATGTATCCACTGAACCAGCAACACATTCTGTTTTAATTCTACCACAGATAGATCAGATTGTCTGCCTACAAGGTTCGATCCAGCAATCTTCTGCACACTCTGTTGTCACTTTACCACTGAACTGTGGTTGTTTTCTGTTCCATTATTATTCTACAGTAGATGTAAACTGGTTATCAGACACAATGTTTATTTCAGTGACTGATTACAAAGCTGATAATCAGAGATGATTTTGATATCTTTCCTTTTGATGCTTTAACTTCTGTACATCAAGGCCAACACATGGCAAAATGTCAGATGATAAAAATCATTAGTGTAGTCAATTAGGCATGTATCTGTTTTGTTGTTCTCTCTCTCTCTCTGCTCTCTTTTTCTCTTTTTAATTTAATTTTATTTTTAAAGAGAATAGATTGTAGATTACTGACAGTTTGCTTTGTGGTTTTTCATTATAAATTTTAACAAAGGTTTATAATTGATCCATGTATAAGTCTCTAAAAATTACTTTTCTGACTGTCAGTACTATATGTAATAATGCCAGCAATAATGGGAATATTAAATAATAAAATCATATTCACTGACAATAAAACACACACACCCATGCACACACACTCAAGTGTACAAAGATAGATATTCATACACATGTTCATGTATACATATATAAACATTATACATCGCTTCTGATTTAAGCTGACGATATCAGTCTATCTGAGCATTCTACATCACCTACTTTTCTCTTAATTACTCTCAAAAATGTTACATGCATGATTGTTTTTTTGTTTTTTTTAACGATGCTTATAACATTCTCAGCATGTTTTCAACAGAAAAATGTAATCACATCATTATGTTCATATCTTGACAACATTACTCTGAAGACTGTAACAGTTTGAGTTAAATAATTTACAGAGGTTTTTTTTTTTTTTTATGTCAGCAGTGATTGCCCCTGTTTCTGTAATTCAGCTCCCATCTACTTACATATAGTTTGAAAGGCCTAATTATTCACAAGAGTGCCACTTGAAAACACTCCCCGAATTTTTATTTTGTCAACAAGATAGAACTTTAAACATTTCGATATAGGCTGTATATATAAATATATATATGTAAAAGAAAAACCTACATGTTTGTCCGAATAGCATATAACCACTCCCTGTGTAATCTTCACTTGCCTTCATTTTTGTGTCTGTCTGTTGAGACGCAGATAAATGTTACACTTATTGAAAATGGGCCACCAGCCTTAATAAGAGTTGTTATTGTGTTTATGTAAGCAGGATGTATGGGCATGTATGTGTGTGTGTGTGTGTGTGTGTGAGAGAGTGTGTGGATAGGTGATTGACTGAATATGTGTGTTGAAATTAAGAATTTATCTATGTCTGTCTGTCTGTTACTAGTGTTTGTGAGTATCTAAGTATAGTGACAAAATATTTTATGCATGGATAGCATTGTGTTGTTATATATATATATATATATATATATATATATATATATATATGGCTACATATAGGTGGATTATATGTTATGAATTGGCATGTATATGTGTCTTGAGTGGGTATTGTATGTGTGTGTATGTATGTGTGTATGTATGTATGTATCTATGTATATATCTATGTATCTATGTATGTATCTATGTAATGTAATGTAATGTAATTGTGTGTGTGTTTTGTGTGTGTGTGTGTGTGTGTGTGTGTGTGTGTTGGATTAAACCATACATTCATAGTATTTTTCAGTAGGTGGCATATGGTAATGTGTATACTGTAGGTACATATGAATATGTATATAACTTAAGGAAGAATGTGTGTTTTTTATGTATGTGTGTATATACTGGCTGTATGTGTTCATACATATAACTCTAAGTGATTCTGAAGAAGGCTAAACATTTTCATCTATAAATATTATTTAATATTTCCTTTATTATTCCCATTATTTTATACTGTTAATTAGTATTTTCATAACCACTGTTTCTTTGTGTTAATTTACAGATTAACAATATATTCAATACTAGATTTATGTAGATACCACTTGTTATCAATATTATTTTATCTCTAGTAATTTCAAGCACACACACACACCCACACAACACATGTATCTGATCTATGTCTATCTGTGTGTGTGTGTGTATATATATATATATTGTTATCAATATTATTTTATCACTAGTAATTTCAAGCACACACACACACACACACACACACACACACACACACACACACACTGTTAACTGAAACAGATTATAGATAATCATATTAAACAATGGATTATCAGATTACCATTATACACTTAATACTACTACTGGTCTGTACATACGGTCACAAGTTCATGTCTTTCTACGGTTACATGCATAATTATGTAATTCTATATACAACTGATATTAATTTGTGCTGAATCATTCTGTTAGAAACCTTTTTTTTTATATTTGTTTTTTTATTATTATTATTATTATTTTTTTATTATTATTATTATTATTATTATTATTATTATTTTATTTTATTTTTTTTAATTAATATTATTGTACCTCTTTATTCTATTTTTTTCTTGAATGTTTGTCATAACTATAAAATAAAATTGTTTAGTTCTTAATCAAAATGCTTTAATGGTTATTTTTATTATTACAATAAAAATATTGCTACTCTTTTTATATGGTACTGTTTTAGTTTATTAGCTATTTTTTTTTATTTTTTTTACTTTTTTTTTTACTTTTTTAATTGTTTTTTCTTTCTATATGAAGTACAGTAGTGTTGATATTTAAAACTTTTGAGTGATTGATTTTATTATTATAACAGAACAAAAATTATAATTATTACTCTTAAGTTCTGATATTATTGTTTATGTATTTATGTATGTATGTATGTATGCATGTATGCATGCATGTATATTTGTTTGTATGTATGTATGTATTTATTTAGTATAATCATCATTCATAGCATTATGATTTTCATTATTATTATTATTATCATCAATAGGAGCAGCATTATTATTATTATTACATCTGTATTATCTTAATATTAGCATAATTCTGTAGAAAAATTTATTTTGTGTGTGTGTGTGTGTGTGTGTGTGTGTGTGTGTGAGTGTGTGCGTGCATGCGTGTGTGAAGCTAAAAATACCTGTAGATTTCCAACTCATCCATTAAATGATTTTTCTCTTCTATTTCAGAGCACTGTTTAGATCTGGATTTGGAAATGGATCGATGTTACAGGAAAGAATTCAAAACCTTCTCCCCTGTTTGCTTCATCTTGATGTCCTTGTCTTGAAATTCGAACAGAGCAGAACAACAAGTTATGGGATAGCACGAAATCTGCTTGAAACTTAACTTTTTAAAACTTGAACAAAAAATAGAAATCTTTCATTTTATTTTTATAAGGCATGACAGAAAAAAAATATTGTGAACACAAAGTGATAAACAACTGTGATGGACAGACTGACATATCAGAGAGTAATATTTAGCACAGACTTCAATTTTTAATACATTCTTTAATGTACGGATGGCGATAATTCTATTTATACTGGAAGAATAAGTGAGGACGTGACGTGTTATTTATTTATTTATTTATTTATGTAACTGTAACCGTAAGATATATGTGATTATTTTTTTAAATGAAAATTTGCACAAAAACTATTCCCTTACTTCGTGGAAACAACGATAAACACATCATTTGTGATTTTTATATCGTTACGAACAGGATGCTGAATATCTGAATGATATTTCGTACTTGTTAAAACTATTCGAATGTTTCAACAGCATTTCATACTTCAGAAAGAAAAAGAGGACAGAACAACACATCAACTTCATCGCAAGTAGATTTAAAAAAAATTTGGTGTACTTTCCCCCACCCCCAACAACAAACGATGACAATATCGCGTCTGTCTACTTAAAAAAAAAACAGTACTTCAGTGAAACTTCATAACTTCGTAACTTCGGGAGAAGAGAAGAGAAGAGAAGAAAAAAAAAACAAAAAAATGGATGATGAAGTCCACACACGGGTACACCAAATGGCCATTCACCCGAAAGGTAAATTCGAAGTGAACGGAAACTACGATGCTCCCATTTATCTCGGAGATCTGCGTTTAGATCCCGAACGGTCAGCCGAGGTCATCCACACAGGATTTAGCTGTCCCGGCGTTACCAGGGCAACCGAAGTGACCGTCCAGCCAATGCGGTCAATGTACTTCCCCAGCTCCATGTCAGACTACACACCGTCCTCCTCCTCCTCCTCCGTGCTGATAGAACAGGGCGGCAATAACCACGGCAACCAGGGTCATCGAGGTCACCGCGAGGTAAAAGGGAAGGATTCGACGGACGAGGAGGAGGAGGAGTTCGCGAAAAACGCGACGTCTGACGTCGTCGACGATGCCGTTGTCATTGTTCGCAACGACTTGGTGATTCGGCCCGTCGAGGGTCCACTGCTGCCACCTTGTGGTGATCAGGATGATGATGATGATTGCGAGGTGACGACTGGTGGTGATCACAATTTGTCACCCAGTGAAGAAGACCGATTGCATTCTGCTTCCGTGTCAAATAGCCAAACCGAGCAGACGTTGCTGCCCACAACTGAACCGGATCAAAAAAACACCAGCAGCGTTGGAGGAAACATCACATCAGATGACGCAGATGCACCAGATGCACCACCTCCTGAAGAACCACATCTTCAGGAGGAGGAGGAGGAGGAGGAAGAGGAAGAGGAGGAACAACAAAAAATAATAATTTCCAGCACTGTCGAGACCGAAGAAAACAACCCGACGTGGCACAAACACAACGATGCGCGGACAGACAGCAACAGCAGAAAACTGGACAACGGACTTCTGGTCGAGCGGTCCGTTTCGTTCGTGGACGAGCAGGACGATTCCGATGTTGACGCGGACGTTGTGAGCTCCGAGGAGAGTGTCGTCCGGCTGAAAGGGGAGGTAACTTTCGCCGACTGCCTGGGTTCGAGCAAAATCCTCGGCGGGGTGGTTCGGGCGGGTCGCGCAGGTGTGAAGACGCTGAAGGAGAAGCCTCCGCTGATGCCGGGTACCAAGCGCAAACCTCAGACGACTCACTCCTGGTTGCTGCGCTTGTTCGAGTCGAAAATGTTCGACATGTCCATAGCGATTTCTTATTTATTCAACTCAAAGGAGCCTGGCGTTCAGACCTATCTAGGTAAGTTTAGCAAAATAGTGTTTTTTGGGGTTTTTTTAAAATTTTTAAAATTAAAATATATATATATATATATTGTTGGTGTGAATGATGGAGACGTTGTTGGTTGTTGTGTGTTTAATACTTGATTCATTTCTGTGTCAGTAATTATCAATATTATTTTATCTCTAGATATTTCGAGTGCTTTCACACACACACACACACACACACACACACACACACACACACACACAAACAAATACAGGTAAAATATGTGTGTTTAATACTCGATTCATTTCTATACCAGTCATTATCATCATTCCAGTAATTATCAATATTATTTTATCTCTAGATATTTCAAGTGCTTTCACACACACACACACACACACACACACACACACACACACACACA
>CM022678.1:6081058-6096058 GCA_012295275.1 Chrysomallon squamiferum
TGGCCATGTTGAAATCTGAACCTGCCAGCGAGGGTGTGGCTGCCTATAGCAGAGCGAGGAGACCACCACATTGTGAGAATACCTCACACGCAGGCCGTAGTCCTCAACTCGAAGGAGAAGGTGAAAAAAAATGTTTAAAAAATTGTTTATTCAGACGATTAATAACACTTTAATAAAAAAAAAAAAATTTAATGTTAGCCGTTTGAAATGAACAGTTAAAATTTTAACGAAAACAAGACTATTTACTTAAATCTGTTATATATTTTTTTTGTTTTTTCTGTTGTTTTTTTGTTTTTTTTATTTATTTGATTATTTATTTGATTATTTATTTATTTATTTATTTATTTATTTGACTATTTGTCTTGTTTTCTTCTTATCTGTTCCTAAAATTGATTTTGATGTTTTATTTTTTCCCCTTGTTTTCATTTGTTACTTTATTTTTCTGTTTGATAGTGACTGCCAAACTTTTATTTTCTATTCTGTATTAATTTAAAAATTATCACTCACATAATTGTAATTTTGACTATATAGCTATCTTTCTAGTAATTTTAAGTTTATCAGCTATACAGTTGTAATTTGACTATTTAGCTATTTTAAAATTATTGACTATACCATTGTGATTTGACTAGTTATCTTTCTAGTAATTTTATAATTTATCAGCTATGCAATGTAATTTGACTAACTAGCTATCTTTCTAGTAATTTTAAACTTATCAACTATGCAACTGAGGTTTGCTCTCTCTCTCTCTCTCTCTCTCCACAATTAAAATCTATATATGTTTTTTTAAACCTGTCACTCATCCAGGCTCCCTATCTGCTCTCTCTCTCTCTCTCTCTCTCTCTCTCTCTCTCTCTCTCTCTCTCTCTCTCTCTCTCTCTCCAATTATTAAAATCTATATATGTTTTTTTTAAACCTGTCACTCATCCAGGCTCCCTATCTGCTGTATGTGTGTCTCTCTCTCTCTCTCTCTCTCTCTCTCTCTCTCTCTCTCTCTCTCTCTCCCCAATTAAATCTATTTTTTTTTAACTCATCCAGGCTCCCTATCTGCTGTGTGTGTGTGTGTGTGTGTGTCTCCCTCTCCCTCTCCCTCTCCCTCTCCCTCTCCCTCTCCACATCTCTCTACAATTAAAATCAATTTTTTTTAAACTCATCCAGGCTCCCTATCTGCTGTGTGTATGTGTGTGTGTGTCTCTCTCTCCCTCCCTCACTCCCTCCCTCTCCACATCTCTCTACAATTAAAATCTATTTTTTTTAAACTCATCCAGGCTCCCTATCTGCTGTGTGTGTGTGTGTGTCTCTCTCTCTCTCTCTCTCTCTCCCTCTCCCTCTCCCTCTAAATTAAAATCTATTTTTTTTAAAACTCATCCAGGCTCCCTATCTGCTGTGCGTGGAGGTGCTGGAGTGTGAAAGCGATGTCGATGCCAGCTGCTGGCTGCTGGAGAACACGCTTATTAAATCATTCAGGTGAAGAAGACCTCACGATTTATACACTGCCAGGCCGAGCGGCTGAATTATTTCAGCATCTACGTTTTTTTTGTGAAATCATTTTTATTTCAAAATAAATCATTCAGAAAAAATTTTATATTCGAACTTGATTTAATCTTTTGACGGTTTTTTTGTAAATATTTTTATTTTAATCTTTAAAAATATTTTTTTTTTTTTTTTTTTTTTTAATCTTAAAAAATTCTTTTAAAATAGTAAAAAAATTCAGAAACTTTATTTAATCTTTAAAAATATTTTTTTTTTTTAATATTTTTTTTTAATCTTATCCTTTTTAAATGATTATATAAAATTTCTAAATTTTTTTACTTTTAAAAGTGTTTTTATAATAATAATTTTTTTTTTTTTTTTTAATCCTGAAAAAATTTCTCTTGAAATAAAGTAAAAATTTAGAAACTATTTAATCTTTAAAAGTATATTTATAATAATACTAATTTTTTCTTTTTTATCTCACAAAATTAAAAATTCTTTCAAAAAAGCAAAAATTTACAAACTATTTAATCTTTAAAAATATTTTTATAATAATTTTTATTTTTTTTTTGCAATCTTAAGATATTTCTTTTAAAATATATAAAAATAAATATATTTAATTTTAACCGAATTTTTTTTTTTTTTTCACTGTTATCCTTTTGTCTCTCCAGTTTGCCATGCGATGTCGATCAAAGGATTAAAATTATCCAAAAAGTTTTAGAAATAAAACAAAAAAGACCCAGGACATTTTGGTGAAAATTGAAACTGTCAGAAATATAGAAAAAAAAAGGAAAAATTTGAGGTTTGTTTTGCAGTCCATTAAATTATATATATATATATTTATATAATTTGAATATGTGTGTAAAAACTAAAATGTTTACGTGTAATGTAAAGGATTAAAAATTACCCAAATTTTAGAAATAAAACTAAATCGATGGACATTTTTTAAAAATTGAAAGCAGAAATGAAAGAAAGATTTACTAATGTTAAATTAATTCTTACGTTTATAATTTTCAAAATTTACAAAAACAGAAACTTAAGTGTTTAAGAAACCTGTATGAATATAAATTTTATAAAAAGTTTCAATGTATCAGATTTGTGTGTGTGTCTGCCTGTGTGTGTGTGTGTGTCTGTGTCTGTGTGTGTGTGTGTGTGTGTGTGTGTGTGTGTGTGTGTGTGTGTGTCTGTGTGTGTGTCTGTGCCTGTGTGTGTGTGTAAATCTGATACACTGAAGTTTCAAATTTCTTTTTTTTTACATTTTTGAATTACAAACTTTAAACTGCATATTTTAAACTGCTGCTAAATATATAAATGTATGTATAAAACAGAGAGATCCTGATGATCCTTCGGCTGCAGCCCTCAAAGAGCCGTGGGAGGACAAAGTGAGGAGGATCCGGGAGTCGTCTCCGTACGGTCACATGCCTCACTGGCGTCTGCTCTCAGTGATAGTCAAGTGTGGAGACGACCTGCGACAAGAACTCTTAGTGTACCAGGTCCTCAAACAGCTGCAGGTGAGAAAAACACAGACAGACAGACAGACAGACTGAGACAGACAGTCAGACACTCTATAAAGTGTCTTTACTTGTATGTTGGTGAATAAATAAATAAATAAATAATAATAATAATAATAATAAACAGAAAATAATAATAATAATAATAATTAATAAAAATAAATAAATAAATAAATGATGATGATGATAAAATACTATCCTCAATTACTGCTATGAGAAAAGTAAATTAATTTTATTTAAAAAAAAAAATGTATTTATGATTTAATTATTCACTTGTTTATTTATAGTTTATACGTATATAAATGTTTATGTGTTATTGAAAAAAGTAAAAAAAATAAAGAAAATGAAATTTTTTTTATTTTGTGATCCCTTTTTCATCATTTTTTTTAATGTCCTGGCACCCAAAATTTCATCATGGAACATATTATACATACATACATACATACATACATACAACTGTTGTTGTTTAAATTGCTGCAGATATGTGAATCAGCAGCTTCCATCTATATTCCACATTAAAAAAAAAACTAAAAAAAAAATCCCACACTCACTCTACTTCTTACTAACTACTTTTTGCAGAACCTGTGGTCTGAAGAACATGTTCCCCTGTGGATTCACCCGTACAAGATTGTAGTTACCAGCAAGGACAGTGGGATGATCGAACCAGTGGTCAACGCGATTTCCCTTCACCAGATCAAAAAGCACAGCAAAGCCACACTTTTAGAGTACTTCATTCAGGAGTTTGGACCCCCGAACAGCGAAGGGTTTTTGACAGCTCAGAAAAACTTTGTGCAGAGCTGTGCCGGTTATTGTTTGGTCTGCTACCTACTTCAGATCAAAGACAGGTAGAGTCTTTGTTTTGTTATTATTATTATATATATATATATTTTTTTTTTTTTATAATTTTACAGTTAGAAATTCTTTCTGTTTTTATTTATTTTGTTACTTCAGATAAAGAGAGGGTAATTTAATTTGAATATATTTAATAGTAAATTATTTTTGTATTTATTTATTTATTTATTTTTTTGTTATTTGTATTTTGTTTCGATTGTATTTTTTTTTTATTATTATTATAATTATTTTATTTTATTTTATTTTATTTTTGTGATTATTATTATTATTATTTTTTATTTATTTTTTTTATTTATTAGTTGTTGTTTTTTTATTATGATTATTATGATTATTATTATTATTTTTTTTTTCATCTAATAAAGAAATACAGATTTTTAATAAAAGTAATTGTTTTTAAATGAATCTCTCTGGAGTTATCTTTCTTCTTTCTCTTATAAGAGAGGAATATGTTTTTTAAAACATAGTAGGTCATTTCAATCAATACTTTAATTATCACTTTTCTTTTTCCTCTATCAAAAGTAAAACATTCAAAGCATACACTAGCAGGTATGGCAATTAATCCATATACTGTTATTATCTTTTTCATTTATTCTTTTTACTTATTTATTTAATTTAATTTTTAGACGTTGGTTGTTGCTTTAGAAGGGATTTGTTATTATTATTATTATTATTATTATTATTATTATTATATTTTTTCAGACACAATGGAAATATTCTACTGGATTCAAGTGGTCACATAATTCACATAGATTTTGGTTTCATTCTGTCCAGTTCTCCGGGCAAAAACCTGGGATTTGAAAACTCGCCATTTAAACTAACACACGAGTTCGTGGAGGTAAATAAAAAAAAAAAAAAATGTTGGAAAATCTTTATATTAAAATACTCCTACCTTTTATAAATTCACTGTATTGACTCTTTATTTTTCACTATAACCTCTTCTCCACTGGTTTATATGTTACTGTGTAAATTCATGGATGAATATACAAAAAAAAAAAAAAAAAAAAAAGAACATAATTATCAGTATTATCTGTACATAATATATTAACTTACAGTTGAAGTTCATAGATAAATAAATATATAAATGTATGCATGCATGTGATCACATGCAAATACAGACAAATCTGCAACAACCCCCCAAAAAAAACAAAAAAAAACACCAAACAACAGCAACATAATGATCTTTGTTAGTTATTCAAAATTTATTTAGATTTGGGCTACAAATTGTTAGATGACATACAAAAACAACAACATAATAATCATTGTTAACTGTTCAAAATATTTTATACAAATTAATATAAATAATATCAATAAATTAATATGAATAGATAGATAGAGAGACAGACAGACAGATAGATATCATCATCATAATATTCGCTAATAATTATATTTCTTTTTATATAATTTAGCTGACAGTTACAAATTCATCGACAGACACAAAAATATATATTTAGCATGTAGTTAGAAATTCATAGCAAAAAAAAAAAAAAAAAAAAAAAAAACAGTAATGTAATCACTGTTAATTACACAATGCACAGGTGTGTTTTATTCAAGGTGTAATAAATTACATTACAGGTGATGGGTGGTTTGGGAAGCGACATGTTCGAGTATTTCAAGATTCTCATGCTGCAGGGCTTTTGTGCTTCAAGAAAACACATGGATAAAATTGTTCCCATTGTAGAGATCATGCAGATGGGTATGTATATATGTGTGTGTGTGTGTGTGTTTTTTTGAGGTGGTCATTCAGATACAGAAATAACTAATGGTAATTTGGAACTAGTGTAATCTGTGTGTTTATGTTAAGGATGGATAGTTGGTATGGAAACACTTGCTATGATTGTGTTGTGTGTGTGTGTGTGTGTTTGTGTGTTTTGTACAGAAGTATCTGATGGACAGAATAATTATTATGTTATATTACTGTAATATAATCTGTATTTATTAAGAGTTCAGTACAGATAAATAATGGATGGGTGGCTCAATAAGCAGTATAGTTATTGTAAAAATAATGCAAATGTTTATGCTACTGTAGAGGGGTGAATGTATGGATGATAATAATAAAGACAACAGTAATAATAATAATAATAAAGACAATAATAATAATAATAATAATCATCCACTCATGCAAAAACAGAGAACATTATCAACTATTACGTACACATTTTATTTTCCATTTTCCAAACAAGTCAGTATTTTAACCTAAAGAACATTATCTTCTAAATTTTTATTTATTTTATTTTATTTTATTTTATTTTATTTTTTCGTTCTTTCCAAAGGGTCCCAGCTTCCTTGCTTCAACCGTGGGATGAGTTCAATCAGGTCTCTCAAAGAACGCTTCCACATGAACCTCACAGAGGAGCAGCTGCAGCTTCTAGTGGACAACCTCGTGGAGTCCAGTCTCCATTCTCTGACCACAAAACTTTACGACGGATTTCAGTACCTCACGAACGGCATCCTCTGAAAAAAAAAATATTAATAAAAATCTTTGTTTTGAGCGATATTGAGGTACGCGAAAGTTACCAGAATATTAAAGGAAAGGAAAAAAAAAAAAAAAAAAAAAATGTAATTTTGAACAATATTGAGGTACGCCAAAGTTACCAGAATATTAAAGGAAAGGAAAAATAAATCTTTGAGGAAGGGATAGGACAGTCCAGCAGAATTATAAAAATGAAAGGGCAAAAAAAAAAGTGATTGATAAAATGGAATAGATTATTCATGTTTTGCCTCCCCCTCAAAAAAAAAATGAAAGGGAAAATGTCTTTGGTGAATGGATTGGCAGTTCTGAAGATTATAAAGAAATGAATTGAAAAATCTTTCATAAATGGATGGCAAAAAAAAAAAAAAAAAAGAAAAAAACAAAAAATGGAATGGAAAGAAAGTATTTGATAAAAAGGATTGGCTGTTCACAAAAATTACCCCCACAAAAAAAATATGAAAGGAAATAATCTTATAAATGGATGGCAGCATTCTTGATTATATAAAAAAAAGACAAAAAAACAACTAAACAAAATGTATTTTATAAATGGATTGGCAGGAATTTTTATTCGAGGATATATTATCACACATGGACAGAATTCTGGATTAAAAGAAAAAACGGTTATGAAAAACTGATCACTGAAATACATTTATTTAAAGTTTTATGGCAGTGGATTTGAGATATGACTTATAAAAAAAAATGAGAAAAAGAAATATACTGCAGTTAGTTCAGTTGAAAAAAATTATATTCAGATCATGAATTGAATAAAGGAAAGAGGAAACAAAGATAGGAGAGGACAGTGTGATTGTTATATTTATTATTCAAGGATGTGTGATGTGAAATGATTTTTATTTTTTTTTCTGGACAGAGAGGATTAATGTAAAACAAGAAGAAATATGTCGAGATGAATGTTATATGTGCTTGTATGATGTATATTAATAAAACTGCAGCTACAAGAAAGAAAACAGGATTAAAATGGAAAAAAGTGGTTGTTGTGCCTGTTGATTCTTGGAGAGAAAGAAGATGCAGAATGAACTTCAATGTTGTTATTGGAATATAGTCATGTTGATGGCTTGGGTACAGGAAAGTGAGTTTACGAAAGAAAGAAAAAAACATGCTTGTATTTTATAGCTCAAGAACACAGAGTGAATTGCTGGATTCTGAAACTGCACTGATAAATGCAAATGAAATTGTGAAGAAATATCTAAACATGTCTATGTTTTTATCATCATCATGCTAGAAGGATGATTAAAATATATTAAAAAAACATTAAAATAAAACTAAAAGAAACAAGATCTCAACATGGATTGTTTTATGAACACACAATGAACAGAAAAAATATCAATAAATTACAAACCTGTAAATCATAAATTCGTTATGCTGCAAGTCCTCCTTGAATAATAATAAAAAAACAAACATTTTATATATAATTTCATGATGTGTATTCTTTATTAACTAACTTCAAGAAAAGAAAAAAAAAAAAAAAGAAAAAGAAGAAATTCTTTATCTTGTTAAGAATTCAGATAATGCAAAATGGTATGTAAAGGATTATTAATTTGACTTGCGTACATCCTGTAATTTCCTGTGAAAGAATCTTTTTGAGAAGGGTTTGATGGTACCTGATCAGCAACGTGAGCACAATAATAGAACAAATGACAGTAATTTGAAAATAAAGGTAGAACAGAAAAGCAATAAAATGAAGGAAGGAACAGAAGAATTAAAGCTATGGATAAAGGAATATCAAAGAATGCAATAAGAAAAATAATAATGGAAAAAAGAAAAAGTACAAAAAAAAACAAAAAAACACATGAAGGAATAAAATAAATAAGGAATAGAAAGGAAGGCAGGAATAAGCTATAAAAGGCACAGGAATAAAACAAAAGTAAAAATAAAAGCAATAAAAAGAAAGACAAATGACTAGTCAAAAGAATAACAGTTATCAGCAATTTGTAAAAGAAAAAAAAAAAAGAAAACAATTAAAAAATTAAAAACAAAAACACAACAAACAAATCAACCTTTGACCAATGCTGGATCTTTCATCATATATCACTGTTTGGTTAAATTGTTTTTAACAAAACAGTGTATTTATCATTAAAAATGTATTTATGAATGCATGTTATGTATAAATATAAATATATATTATGTTCATGTTGTAAATATGTATGTCTGTGCCCATTATATATATATATATATTTAGTTTAGAAGCAACCAAAATGCAAAATAAATTATAATGTTTATGGATTCATAAATGTGTAAAAACAATAAACAAAACAACAAAAAAACGACCATGAAAGTGTGTGGTTTTCTTATGTGATGGAGTATATAACCCATTAAGATATTTGATTTTGGGAAATGTAATGTTTGAAAAGTGCTTATTAGGTTAATATAGTTTAAAGCAATCAAGAGGAAATGCTGATCCAAGCAAAACTAAATATTTTGAAATATACGAAAATAAGAAAATTACTTCACTATCTGCAAAAGAGAAAATCTCAAAAACAAAAACTAGGAAAATGATTATCCTTTATATAAAGAAACGTCTCATAAAAAAACAGAGAAATAACGGAACCATTTATAGAAAGGACATCTCAGAAACAACCTGTAAATAACAACCTTCTAAATAAAGGGCATTTCAGAAAGAACCTTGAAACAACATAACCTTTTATATAAAGGACTTCTCAGAAAAATAACCTGGAAATAACCATAGCCTTTTTTTTATATAAAAGACTTCGGAAGAATAACCATGGAAATAACATAACCCGTTATATACAAAGAATAGCTGATAAAAAGCACCAGGAAAAAAAAATGTTATGGCTGTCTCAGAAAGACATCTTAAAAGACAATGACTGAAAATTTATTAGCCTCATCCATAAAGGGAAATTTCAAAAAAAAAAAAAAAATTGCTGGGAAAGATATTGACCTTTATATTTGTTTTTTAATCTGGAAATGACCAGCCTTTGTATAAAGACATCTGAAAACACATTATCCTTTGTATATTAAGAATACTGTGCTGCAAGTGTTATGTGTTTTGGTCAGCGTTTCTAATCTGTTACACAATTATTGGGAGATAATGTTAAATACATTATATAGCCACTGGAAAGAAAATATAAAAAAAAAAAAAAAAAGAACAAAATACAACCTTAAAACAGTTCTGAATAGCGGGCATTATCATTTGAAGAGTGTATTTTAGAAAATTGTGTGTTTTTTGTATATACAAACATGACAGTTTGAGAGAAAAAAAAAAAAAAAGATTAATTCTGAATAATGCATTTTCACGTTGAGGAATGTGTATAAAGATACAACACTATGTGGAAATGACATTTTTTTTTTTTTTTAAAGATATTTTAAAATAATAATAATAATAATAATAATGAAAGAAACATTCTGGAGATTGTAAAATCATTAAAAAAAAAACAACAACTGCTCAATCTTCTCACTTGCCCCTGTTCAAATGGCCTGCTACTTAAATATCAAATGGAATGAAAACAATATTATTATTATTTTTTTTTTTTTTTATTTCAGTTATTTGAATATTTAGTCAGTGGCAGCAGTGAATTTTAAAAGAAAAAAAAAAAATTCATTTCAAACTTTGGTTACGATTTTATTCTCAATACGGACATGTTTTTCTTTTTATTAAAAGTTGTAAACACTACAGTTGTATGTATGTATATGGGTATCTGTGTGTGTGTGTGTGTGTGTGTGTGTGTGTGTGTGTTTGTGTTGTTGTTTATCTCACATGTAATATACATACATATATTTATATACGACTATAATTATGTTTTAGGTTTAATGCGTATATTTTTATTATGCAACATTCACACATTCACATGTCTATGTACATACAGAGAGATTATCATGCATATTCACAGGAATACAAACACAAGTGGCCAGATTTATACAGGACACACAAACACACCAGTTAAGTGTATTTTTTAATATGTTATATAAATGTAATGAATTATTCATGTGTAAAATTTAAATTTGTGGCCACTGAACCATGACATTTACAGAATAAAAGAAAAAGAAAAAAAAAAGAGATATTTTTAAAAATCTGCAATTTTTTTTTACATTATTGAAAAAGAGCCTTATCTAGTAGAACAATTTTAGGAGTATGTGTAAAAATACCTGTTATCTGTGAAAGTATTTTAACTCTTAGTTTTATTGCAAGGTTTAATTACTTTCTTTTTTTGTTTTTTTTTAAATGATAAATACATTCAACAGTTATCATACATATTTGCCATATCTTTGTATGAAAAAAAAAAAAAAAAAAAAAAAAATCAACTGTTATAAATACACACCTACAAACAAAAGTCTAAAAGTGAAAATGTCTTCTAAATGGTTACAAAAATAAATGAACGTTTTGTGTTTGTACAGACACTGCTGTCTGTTGTCTTTGTATATATTTATATTGTGAATGTTGCTTCTCCATCAGCCATACAGGGTTTAATTGTTGTACGAATAATAATACATTTGCTGATGATGTTGTTTCTTTTTTATTTATATGCCTCTCTCTCTCTCTCTCTCTCTCTCTCTCTCTCTCTCTCTCTCTCTCTCTCTCTCTCTCTCTCTCCACACACACAGCACACACACACACACACACACATACATACGCATACACACGCATATATATGCATGTTGATTGATAGAATAACAGATACAGAAACATACAACGTGAGGCTGTAATAAAATAAACAAAAATGTCAGCCATCATTATCTGACCAAATATACTATTTTATTGTTAGCAAAGATTGGTTGCTATAAACAAATTATGACATTGTCATAAGCTGGTGTATAAAAATATAACAGAAAGAATCAATTTATACAAAAATAACACTGACATGTCCTTGTCTTCTACTAGTGACTTCAGCCAATATTCAAATACTTGTTTATGAAAGTTGCGGTATGTGCTGTGCTGTGCTGTGCTGTGCTGTAAATGGGAAGGTATTTATTATAGATAGATGGAGATATTGATCCCTATAGCAAAACAGGAGTCTTGAGACAGGGTCTGGAATGGGAAATAATCCTAGTAACAAATAGTAAAGTATTCGCATACAAAATCACAACAACCAAAAAAAAAAAAAAATAATAAGTAAATAAATAAAATAAAATAAATAATAATAAAACAGAAAAAATTACTGATGCGGTTCACACAAATTAGCAAATGATGGTACCCGTTCATGACCGAATCCTACACTATGAAGAACTTTCTTTGAATGGATTCTGATCGAGTGAAATCACTTGCTTTCACAAGAGATGAGCGAGTTGGTTAAAAACAGAAGACGAATGATGACGCCATCTTGGTTATCGAGACCCCAATTCAACAAGATAAAGCTTTCCGAACAGTATGATATTTATTTCTTTTTTAAATGAAATAAATCTCTGTGAGGTTTCGTTTGCCGATTTTTGAAATGGATAACATTTTTTGTTTGTTTGTTTTTGTTTTTTTTACTGGTTTCTTGAGAATTCGTATTTGTTAGTAAAATATTTTACAGAATCGATGTTAATTAATTAATTACGAAAATAGGAAATCAAAGATCATAATAATAAAAAATAAAAAAAGTCAGTGATTGTTGATGCTTACCAGGCAGCTGAATAACTTTGCTTCACCATAGAAAACAACGAAACAAACAACAAAAACAGCAAAATAAAATATATATATATATATACGTGTGTGTGTGTGTGTGTGTGTGTGTGTGTGTGTGTGTGTGCAGTGATAAATAAAGTAATCATAATAAGATTATCATCGTCATCATTATCATCGCAGATATTTTATATCGCATAATAACAATTTAACGCGATCTGAATCTGATTTCGATATCTATTAGGATCAAAATCAGACGTGATACGGCCCTTTTTGTTTTTAGAAAAACCTTATTTAACAAGTGCTAAGAAGGAGAAACGTTACATTATAAACGAAGTACAGTTTACAGCGATTCCTTAGGACTACAGAGTGTCGACAAGTGTTCCTTTTTCATCACAATAACTTAGCAGTTTCCAGATATAATAAAAAAAAAAAAAAAAAAAAAAAACCGACAATGTAAGAAAGGTTTCACGACGATTTTTTTTTTTTTTTTTTTTTATAAAATAACTATTAATGACGTCACGTTCTAGCCTCGACCACAGACGTCCTCGTTTCCGAAACGGGAATTCTGACAGTCACGCCCACTCGATTGTCGGGGGCTGCCGGTTCGACCTTATTGCACCGACAAGTGTTTCTGATCTTTCGAAGCTCCATTCTGAAATTCTGATTGAAGTAAGCGTACACGACGGGGTTCACGACGGAATTGGCCGTCGCCAGAACGGTGAAGAGAAAGCGCAGCACGACGTACGTGAGCGTTTTCGTCAAGGCGCCGTCGTCGTCGTCGTTGTTGTCTTTGTCTCCGTCTTCGTCGTCGTTGACGCCGGACACGGTTTCCAAGCTGTCGTAAATGATGTCGATGAGGTAGAAAGGAAGCCAGCTGAAGAAGAACAGGACGACGTTGGTGACGAGAAACTTGACGATTCTTCGCTTGCTCCTCACCGCGGTGGTTATGGCCAGGGACTTCACCCACAGCCGCCTCGCTATCTGGGTGTACATGACGCTCATCGCGACGATGGGGAGGACGAAGAGGACGACGAAGTCGGCGATGCGGTAGTACAGATCGCGGTCGTCTTCTTCCAGCAGGAGGTTGCAGAATCGCGGCTTGTCGTCCTTTGACGTCACCACCTGAATGTGCTCCGCGTCGAGAACGCTGAGGAACATTTTCGCCGAGTACACGAACGAGGCAAACCACACCCCGACGACGATCCGACCTCCGGTCTTCAGCGCCCACGCTCTTCTCGTTGCCAAGACGACGGCCTTGTAGCGGTCGAAGGTCACGGCGAGCAAGGAGTAAACACTGGCTGTTATGGCAACGCTCTCGAAGTACACCGGCAGAAGGCAGGACGTTTTGGTGTACGGCATCAGTCCGTTGAGCTGAACTATCGTCAACGTCAGAGCGACCAGACCAATCAGAAGATCGCTCACGGAAAGCGACATGATGAAGATGTTGGGTACCGTGTGCATGTCCCTCCGCAGCGCCACTATCAGAATGACGGTCATGTTTCCGACGAAGTTCAGAACGAGGATGACGGCGAAAATGGTTGACGTCAACCACGTCGGCACCATTAGCGAAGGCGAAACTTCTGACGTCATTTCCATCCTTTGTGTTGTTCCACTAATAAATAAATAAATAAATAAATAAAATAACTTTTTACGATGATGTTATTATTTTACGTGTGACAATAGCATTTTCATACCTGCCATGACTACACTCCTATATAACCATAAAAACACACACACACAGAGAGAGAGAGAGAGAGAGAGAGAGAGAGAGAGAGAGAGAGAGAGAGAGAGAGAGAGAGAGAGAGAGAGAGAGAGAGAGAGAGACTCATGCAAACTGATCCAAGTTATTCGAAGATCAGTTTTTATAATACGTAAGAAAGATAGGGAAAACATTTAATACACGTAAATATCCTCAGTGATTTGGCTTCGAAAATGTTTTAGACAGACATGAATGAATGGATAATATATATATATATATATGTGTGTGTGTGTGTGTATATGTATGTATGTATATATGTATATGTATATATGTGTGTATGGGTGTGTATGTGTGTGTGTGAGTGTGTGTGTGTGTGTCTGTGTCTGTGTCTGTGTCTGTGTGTGTGTGTGTGTGTGTGTGTGTGTGTCTGTGTGTGTGTGTGTGTGTGTGTGTGTGTGTGTGTGTGTGTGTGTGTGTGTGTGTGTATGTGTGTTTGTATGTGTCTGTGTGTCTGTGTGTTACTGTGTGTGTGTCTGTGTGTGTATGTGTGTTTGTGTGTGTGTATGTGTGTGTCTGTGTGTGTGTCTGTGTGTGTATGTGTGTGTATGTGTGTGTGTCTGTGTGTCTCTGTGTATGTCTGTGTGTGTCTGTGTGTGTGTCTGTGTGTGTGTGTGTCTGTATGTGTGATAGACTAGAGAGATGGAGAGACAGACAAACACATCAACGTTTTGATAAAATATTAAAATACTGCTACTGCTGCTATTACTATTACTACTACAGCTAATAATAATAATAATAATAATAATAATAATAATAATAATAATAGCAACGGCAACAGCAAACTCATCAGCAACAACATCAGTAACAGCAATATCAAAATCAACATCGTCGTCAACAACAACAACAACAGTAATATTAACATCAACATCGAGATCAATAACAACAACAGTAACAACAACAACAACAACAACAATAACAATAATAATAATAATAACAATAACATAAACTACATCAACAACAACAGTAATAATAATCATAGCAATATTAACATCATCATCAATAACAAATACAACAACAATAATAATAATAATAATAATAATAATAATAATAATAATAATAATAATAATAAAAAACAACAACATCAGCAACAACAACAACAACAACAGTAAACCAACTAACCAACCAGCAATAACTTCTACCACCACCACCACCACCACCACCACCACCACTACTACTACTACTACTACAATAAAAACAGTCATTTTTTTTTTTTTTTTTGTATACTAAGCTGCCAAGCAAATATTTCACGTCGTTACGGACTTAGCAACTTGAAACAACTCTACGTATTTGCTACTACAAAATAGCAACTTAACACGACAGCTTACACTCACGGTAATTTGGAAAATATATTATTCTA
>CM022678.1:6108558-6116058 GCA_012295275.1 Chrysomallon squamiferum
TATTTATTTATTTATTTAATAAAGTAGAGGGAAGCAGAAATAAATAAATAAATAAATAAATAAAATGCCCCTAGACAAGAAGCAAGGGGAGACAATTCTACCTGTGTATTGTCCTGCACTAGCTGACGTCACGCTGAACTGATATTCTATATATTTGGGTCCAAAGGCGGCTACCCCTCCTACAAGTATGTCTGTTAAAAACAAGAAAACCATTAAAGCAGAAACGTAAGTAAATAAATACGTAAGGGACATAAAAAAAAAAAAAAAGATTATAATAATAAATAAAAAATTGAATGAATGAGTGAATAAATAATAATAATAATAATAACAGTAGTAATAATAATAATAATAATAATAATAATAATAATTATAATAATAATAATAATAATAGTAATAATAATAATAGTAACAATAATAGTAATAATAATAACAGTAGTAGTAGTAGTAGTAATGATAATAATAAAAAGAACATTAGTATTAATATAATAATAATAACAATATATTAAAATAATAATAATCACAGTAATAAAGTTAATAATAATAATATCACAACAACAACAATAATAATAATAATGACAGTGATAATAATAAATACATCAGTAATATAAAATTAATAATAATAATAATAATAATAATCATTATCATTATCATCATCATCATCATCATCATAAATCTTGACTCACAACAGTGCTGACGTTTATTATTTAGACATTCGTTCTAAACTCACCTTCTACTGTTCCAGCCAGGGTCAACAAAATAAAGGTCGGGTTTGAAAGAATCAGTTTCGTGGAAAGTAGTATATCTTTAAAACTACGGCTCCGGCCCGTTTTGTCAATCTTCTCTTTGTCGCTAGACTTTCTCATGTATACTTCGTTACCTTTCTCTTTTTGAAACTCGCTAGAACCTTAACAAATAAATAAATAAATAAATATATAAAAATAAAACGATTCATTACAATACAGAAACAATTTAGAAACGATAATACAGTACAAAGAGATAATTTATAAAATGATACAATACAATACAGAGCGATGATTTATAAAAGTTGATTATAACTAGATATAACATTACCTATCGGTATAAAAACAAGTCTTACACACACACACACACACACACACACACACACACACACATATATCCTGTAACACCGTTTTGTATTGGCAAGATATGATGAGTAGATACATTTCTATATTTTTGGATCGGAAATGTATTTACTTAAGATACATATCTTATTATTTACACACAGATATTGTTCAAACGTAGTTCCTTTAACGTTTATTTGCTGGTTTAGATCTTAAAACACCATTCTGAAAACAGTTTTCATTAATATACAACAACAACAACAATAAAAAAAAAAAGAAAGAGCGAAAACAAATATTTTGTTTCTTTGTATGACCATTCTGAAAACAGTTTTCAATAATATACAACAAAAAAAAAACAACAATAAAAAAAAGAAAGAGCGAAAACAAATATTTTGTTTCTTTGTATGACCATTCTGAAAACAGTTTTCAATAATATACAACAACAACAACAATAAAAAAGAAAGAAAGAGCGAAAACAAATATTTTGTTTCTTTGTATGACCATTCTGAAAACAGTTTTCAATAATATACAACAACAACAACAACAAAAAAAAAAAAAAAGAAAGAGCGAAAACAAATATTTTGTTTCTTTGTATGACCATTCTGAAAACAGTTTTCAATAATATACAACAACAATAAAAAAAAAACAGAAAGAGCGAAAACAAATATTTTGTTTCTTTGTATGACCATTCTGAAAACAGTTTTCAATAATATACAACAACAACAAAAAAGAAAGAGCGAAAACAAATATTTTGTTTCTTTGTATATCGACGATGAAATCAGCTTGCGTGACTCTAGTGCTGTCGAGAGCAGTGAGATGGGAAATAAAAATAAAAAAAAAATATATATATTAACTTTTGTATTACTGAGGATAAACGAAATAACTGGCTACTGTACTAAAAGGTATTCAGCTTTATGCTACTCTGGTCGAGAGACCCCCCCCCCTTGATTCTGCTCGGGCAAAGACTCACTGAATCGTGTCGTTCTTACCTTCGCTGGAAGAAAGCTGACATCTTAAGACGGTAATAAGACACACACACACACACACACACGCACACAAATCCACGCACACGTAAATACGCATACACCTACGTGTGCGTGTGCATGTGTGTGTGTGTGTGTGTGTGTGTGTGTGTGTGTGTGTGTGTGTGTGTGTGTGTGTGTGTGTGTGTGTGAACAATCAGATATTTGTGCTAACCTGGAAGATATTTCGGGAATCCCGCGAATACAAACGAGACGATAAAAGCTAAGAAAGCCGCAGCCAGAAAGCCCATCCACCACGCCCCTACCCACCGTGGGTTGTAGCGATCAATCGACAAACTGAAGAGAAAGAAAAGAAGAAGAAGAAAAACAAATATATATATATATATTAAAGATAACAACAACAACAACAACAGCATGTTTGAGATAAAAGGGAGAAAGACATACACGCACACCCTCACACAAACACAGAGAGAGAGACAGACAGACACAGAGAGACAGACTGACATACAGATACACAGAGAGAGACAGACAGACAAACAGACGGAGAGAGAGACAGACAGACAGACAGACAGAAACAGAGAGACAGACAGACAACAGACAGACAGACAGAGAGAGACAGACAGACAGAGAGAGAGAGAGAGAGAGAGAGAGAGAGAGAGAGAGAGAGAGAGAGAGAGAGAGAGAGAGAGAGAGAGAGAGAGAGAGAGAGAGAGAGAGAGAGAGAGAGACAGAGGGAGAGAGAAAAAAACAGAATCACCAAAATAGAAAATTAGAAACCTGGTACAAAAACAAACAAAAAAACATTGTTACAAAAGGATAAAGACACACACACACACACAGACACACAGACACACACACAGACACACACAGAGAGAGAGAGAGAGACAAACAAATAGAATCACCAAAATAGAAAATTAGAAACCTGGTACAAAACAAAAACAAAAACATTGTTACAAAAGGATAAAGACAGACACACACACACACACAGACACACACACACAGAAACACAGACAGAAGAGAGAGAGAGAGAGAGAGAGAGAGAGAGAGAGAGAGAGAGAGAGAGAGATAAACAGAGAGAGTGAGAGACAAACAGAGAGAGAGTGAGAGACAGAGGGAGAGAGAGAGAGAGACAGACAGACAGACAGACAGAGAAAAGAATGCAGGACAGGTGTATTAAAAACAGACAGAAAGACAGGATCGACAAAAACTGCTTATTCTCATTTCTCTCTCTCTCACACACAGACACACACACACACACACACACACACACACACACACACAGACAGACACACAGACGTGCTAACAGAACAGAAAGTTTTAAATTTAAGAAACTGAAAGACGCGACTTACTTCGACGTGTCCACTGAGCCGACGTCGGTGTACATTTTCAGAAATTCACCCCCAGCCACGTAACCCAGCGCAGAACCGATGATAGCGAACGAGTAAAAGATACCTGGAACATTTTAATTCTTCACTTTTACTTCACAGTTCTATCTCAAATAATGATGATGGTGATGATGATGATGATGATGATGATGATAATGATGGTAATAATAATATCGCTCAAATAATGATAATGATGATGATGATGATGATGATGGTAATAATAATATCGTTCAAATAATGATAATGATGATGGTGATGATGATGATGGTAATAATAATAACAATAATAGTAGCAATAACAACAACAACAATAATAATAATAATAATAATAATAATAATAACGACGATGATAATAATAATAATTATAATAACGATGATAATAATAATAATAATAATAATAATAATAATAATAATAATAAAAAAAAAACCAGTAAGGATTTTAAAAAAAGGAATGAATGAACAAACAAATAAACAAGTAAATACGTAAGTAAATAAATAAATAAATAAATAAATGTTTAAAAATATTAGTCAAATAATAGCATTACATTCCATCCATCTCTCTCTTTTTTTCTCTCAGTCTGTCTCTCTCTCACATACACTTTTTATTTATTTATTTATTTACTGTTTACTCATTGTTATTTTATTGTTGTTCTTATTAGCGCAATACTTTAACAGATGTCATTCTCAAACAGGAAAATCTTTGATTCAGTATTTCATATACCAGGCATAAAGATCGAGTTTGAATCGGAAAAACATTTTTTGTTTTTGTTTTAATAATAATGATAAACGAAGGGTATGATTTAGCAACCAGTCTCTCACCACACCAGCATTCTAACCACTGGACCACAGCCATACATTACTTATTAATCGTAGATACGTTTAAGTGTGTGTTAACACACTGTCGTATAAAGAGAGGTTTGACTCGTAAGCTCCTGTTAAAAAAAAATAACCACTGTTAAATCAATATAATGGAAAAAGAAATAGGAAAAAAAGAAAGAAAAACCAACAAACATCCCCTCCCAAACATTATATTTGCACACAGACACACCTACCCTCTCCCTCTCCCTCTCCCTCTCTCCCTCTCTCTCTCTCTCTCTCTCTCTCTCTCTCTCTCTCTCTCTCTCTCTCTCTCTCTCTCTCTCTCTCTCTCTCATTGATGTCATTTTCAATAGACGATTTCTGAATTGAAAGTAAAGAAGGAAGCCAACTGTACGGCGAGGAATGTGTGTGAATACAGGCTTCACAGCTTGACACGACTTCGTAAGTTACAATTACGTGTGAACTCAAGAGCTTAGCATTTCTTACGACAATACTAGTTCGTTGGTTAAAGAATTTTCTAGCGGAACGGTTAGTCTCTCTCTCTCTCTCTCTCTCTCTCTCTCTCTCTCTCTCTCTCTCTCTCTCTCTCTCTCTCTCTCTCTCTCTCTCTCTCTCTCTCTCTCTCTCTCTCTCGTTTCTTGTTCAAAATTCATACTAAAGAACTGTATTTTAATTTTTTAATGTTAGATATAAACATACACACAGGTATCCATAAATACATACATAAATAAATTAATACCTACATATATATATATACCCCCTCTCTCTCTCTCTCTCTCTCTCTCTCTCTCTCTCTCTCTCTCTCTCTCTCTCTCTGTCTCTCTCTCTCTCTCTCTCTCTCTCTCTCTCTCTCTCTCTCTCTCTCTCTCTCTCTCTCTCTCTCTGTCTCTCTCTCTCTCTCTCTCTCTCTCTATATCTCTATATATATATATATATATATATAATCTCTCTCTATATATACACACACACACACACACACACACACACACACTCACTCACCCATACATACATACATTCAGCACTTTCATACAATGTTTCATTCTGTAAGAAAGGTATTTCCTAATTATTATTATTATTATTATTTAAATCACCGACACAAATCGATGTGCCTAAGTAAGTGAACACTTTTACAGTTACTGAAATACAAATACAAATACAAATTATTTTATACTTTTGACATTAGAAAGGATATAACTTGGTACATAAAAATTTTATACCTAAACATAGGGAATCCGTAGATTATTTTATACTTACTGACATAAAACCCTTACAATGGATGAGTAAATGGATGAATTTAATTTATATTTACCAACCTAAACCTACATACTAAATCAGTAAATCATTGTACACTTACTGACATTGTACAAATCTAAAAATATTCACTGACATAAAACCACATACCGAAATCACATACTGAATAAAATCTAAAAAAAATATCATTTTATAGTAAAAAAATACTTACCGACCTAAACCTACATACTGAAATCAGTAAAAATATTCACTGACATAAAACTGAATACCGAAATCAGTAAAAATATTCACTGACATAAAACTGAATACCGAAATCAGTAAAAAAAAAATATTCACTGACATAAAACTGAATACCGAAATCAGTAAAAAAAAAAATCATTTTTACACTTACCGACATAGAACGAAGACGACCGTAAAGGCAAATTCTCTTCAAGGTAGGTAACTCCAAGCGTGTATAGGGGCGCTGACCCGAACCCGTTCAGCAGCTGCGCCAGGTAAAACACGAACTTGTAATTAGAGAGACCAGTTGACGCGTGTGCGTCGCACGAACTCGTCCCGTTAATGACGGCCATGCACGTGCTCAGTTCGCCGCCGGACGTGCGGTAGAGGTCGGTCGCAAAATGCGGAAGGGCGAACAGTAACGAGCCCAGACCCAGGACGAAGATGCCGAACGACAGGTAGCGCGGTTTGATGCCGTGGCCGCCGATGTAGCTGACCGGAAGAGCCGTGACGACGAACCCGATGTCGTAGCAGCTGGCTATTATTCCGGATTCGGTGCTGCTCAGCTCGAATCGCTTCTCGATGCTGGAAATCATCGTGTTCGTTAGTCCGTTCACGATTATCCCCTGGGGGAAAAGAAAGAAAGACTGACTGAGTGAGTGACTGAGTTAATGAGTGAGTGACTGACTGAGTGAGTGACTGAGTGACTGAGTGAGTGAGTGAGTGAGTGAGTGAGTGAGTGACTGACTGACTGAGTGAATGAAAGAGTGAATAAATGAATAAAAGGGTAATGAAAGAGAATGGAAGAAAGAAAACTGGTTATTATTAGTGAAAAGAATGAAAGAAACAGAAGTTATTGTTGTAATTGTAGTAGTAGCAGTAGTAATAGTAACAGTAGTAGTAGTAACAGTAGTAGCAGTAATAGTAACAGTTGTAGTAGTAACAACAGTAGTAGCAGTAATAGTAACAATAGTAGCAGTAGTAATAGTAACAATAGTAGTAGTAACAGTAGTAGCAGTAATAGTAACAGTTGTAGTAGTAACAACAGTAGTAGCAGTAATAGTAACAATAGTAGCAGTAGTAATAGTAACAGTAGTAGTAGTAACAGTAGTAGCAGTAATAGTAACAGTTGTAGTAGTAACAACAGTAGTAGCAGTAATAGTAGCAGTTGTAGTAATAACAACAGTAGTAGCAGTAATAGTAACAGTTGTAGTAGTAACAACAGTAGTAGCAGTAATAGTAACAATAGTAGCAGTAGTAATAGTAACAATAGTAGCAGTAGTAATAGTAACAATAGTAGCAGTTGTAGTAATAACAACAGTAGTAGCAGTAATAGTAACAGTTGTAGTAGTAACAACAGTAGTAGCAGTAATAGTAACAGTTGTAGTAATAACAACAGTAGTAGCAGTAATAGTAGCAGTTGTAGTAATAACAACAGTAGTAGCAGTAATAGTAACAGTTGTAGTAGTAACAACAGTAGTAGCAGTAATAGTAACAATAGTAGCAGTAGTAATAGTAACAATAGTAGCAGTTGTAGTAATAACAACAGTAGTAGCAGTAATAGTAGTAGTAGTAATAGTAACAATAGTAGCAGTAGTAATAGTAACAATAGTAGCAGTAGTAATAGTAGTAGTAGTTACAGCAGTAGTAGCAGTAATATAACCAATAGTAGTAGTAACAACACTAGTAGCAGTAATAGTAACAGTTGTAGTAGTAACAACACTAGTAGAGGTAATAGTAACAGTTGTAGTAATAACAACAG
>CM022678.1:6121058-6123558 GCA_012295275.1 Chrysomallon squamiferum
AAGCTGTTGTGAAGCACGTCTACGACGGGCACGCTTTCCGACAGGTCAGCGGGCGTGTCCGTCGCAGAATGTACGGATACTATACGTTTTACTAAATATACTGAATAATGGATTAATGAGATTTTTTTTTTTTTTTGAGTTCCTATTTCTGAAATGTCTCCCTCTCGATAAAAAAAAAAAAAAAAAAAAACTGTGCTGAAGACCGCATTGGTGCAAGCCCATCACGTGATCACCATTGCGTAGGGAGAACTGGATGCACCAATCACAGCTCTTGTCTCATGTCGTCTTGTTTCGCTGTGTTCGTATCGTTCTGTTGCGTATTCATAAAAAAGAGTAAAATCAAATAATCATGTGTTTGGCTTCACATTTATTTTACTCGTCTGCTTCTGCCGTCTGTCTAGGCCGAACAGCGAAAATAAAACGAAAATAAAACGAAACGAAACAAATACGGTTGTAATTTTTATACGCGAACGGAAAGAACTTGGAAATATGGTAGTATAAATTGTATTATTATTATTGTTATAATTGTTATTATTATTATTATTATTATTATTATTATTATTATTATTATTATTATAATTATTTATTTATGTATTACTACTACTAAGTTTACATATTTATTTTTAATAGGCTTATTTTTCATCATCATCATTATCATAATCATCACCATCATCACCACCACCATCATGATCATGATCATCATCATCACCATCATTATTATTGTTATTATCATCACCATAATTATTATTATTTATTATTATTATTATCGTTATTATTATTATTATTATTATTATTATTATTATTATTATTATTATTATTATTATTATTATTATTATTATTTCAGATGAAACTGTTTCTTTCTCTAGTCACATCATCATTGTTTGGTTCCATCTTGTCAGAAAAATTTGGTTAGTGTCTATTGATAGTTCAAGTACATGGATAATGGGCACTATAATTATTATCTCTGATATCACGCTTTTAATACTGACCGTCTCTCTCTCTCTCTCTCTCTCTCTCTCTCTCTCTCTCTCTCTCTCTCTCTCTCTCTCTCTCTCTCTCTCTCTCTCTCTCTCTCTCTCTCTCTCTCTCTCTCTCTCTCTCTCTCTCCCCACGCAATTACGGGTGACCCTAAACTTTTCATAATATTGAAAGTCGAGAATAACTAGATTTATTTCTCACTGCTTTACAGACAATAACTAGATTTATTTCACCCTGCTTTACAGAGAAATAACTAGATTTATTTCACGCTGCTTTACAGAGAAATAACTAGATTTATTTCACGCTGCTTTACAGAGAAATAACTAGACATTTCACGCTGCTTTACAGAGAAATAACTAGATTTATTTCACGCTGGTTTACAGAGAAATAACTAGACTTATTTCACCCTCCTTTCAGACAACGTGTGCGAGAACGTGCCGGTGATAAACCGCGGAGTTCTGCTGGGGTCGTTCTGCGTCGTTGCGCAGTGCAACGACAATTTTCAGTTCTTCGGGACCAAAGACATCGGCCTCTGCGACACCTTCCTTGGCGGAATAGGCGCCACCAGCGGACAATGCAAACAAGTCAAATGGGCTGAAATAGTAATTATTTACTTCTGCTACCACTACCACCACTACTATTATTATTATTAGTACCAGTACCACCACTACTATTATTATTAGTAGTACCAGTACCACTGCCACTATTACTACTACTACTACTACTACTGTTTCTATTACTACTAGTACTACTACTACTACTACCACTGTAACTACTACAACAACTACTATTATTAGTATTGGTACTACTACTGTTCACCACTGTAACTACTACAACTACTATTACTACTACTACTACTACTACTACTACTAGCTTCACCACTGTAACTTCTACTATTACTATTACTACTACTGCTAGCTTCACCACTGTAACTACTACAACAACTACTATTACTATTACTACTACTACTACTACTGCTAGCATCACCACTACATCTACTACTACTTGTACTACTATTGCTATTACTACTACTACTACTACTGCTAGCATCACCACTACATCTACTACCACTTGTACCACTATTCCTATTACTACTGCTACTACTTTTGCAACAACTACCATTACTATTACCACTACCATTACTACTAGTTCTAGTATACATACTACGACGACTACTATTACCACCACTACCATTACTACTACTACTACTGTTACCACTAGCATTACTACTAGTTCTAGTATACTACTACGACTACTATTAGCATCACTGCTACTACGACTGTTTCTGCTGTTACTACGTTTGTAGATGGGCTCCAGAGTGGCTGTTGAAATTTCAGCCCCCATAACGAAAGGCTGGTGTATTCGAACGAGGATCAAGTTCAATTCATACAGGTGCCTGCCATAAATTTTTATATTTGTATAAAAGTATCAGAATTTTTAATTTTTAATTTTTTTTAATTTTTAAATTTTTTTTTTTTTTTTTTTTTTTTTTTTTTTCAGGAAATAATAAGACAGGAACTTT
>CM022678.1:6131058-6203558 GCA_012295275.1 Chrysomallon squamiferum
ATTATGAGATAATATACTATGTGTATTTCTCGTGCACAGCAATAGTTCATAGGATATATTGCGTTTTGTAACAAACTTTGAAATGATGTTATAAGCATGTGAAAAAGAATAACCAGTTGCATGGCTTTTGGTTCAGAAAAAACAACAAAAAAAAACAAACAACTGTTGCTGAATTTAGATTTATGGTCCATTCAAAGAATGATGGTTTCTTAGGCAGATTAAATCTTTGCGTATCTCTGAGTGCACGTGTGTGTTTGTTAGAGTGAAATATTTAATAAGTTCTTGTTTTGTTTTGTTTTTAAAATAATTTGTATTATTACTATTTTTTTTTTTTTTTTACACATACACATATAAAGTGTATAATAATTTAATTCAATTACACATACACCTTATTTTTCTTATCATCATCATTTACTTTTTCGAGATTTCAGTAAAAAAAAAAAAAAATGATGATGATGATGATGATAATAATAATGCAAAACACTTTTATTACTTATTTTTTATTTTATTATTATGTTTTTTTTATTTCGATTCATTTTGTTCGCTTTTGTTTCCTTTGTTTAATCATTTCAATTTATTTATATTTACTTCACCTCATTTTCGTTGTTACATTTATTAAACAGTTTGAATTTTAAAAAAAACATTTGTTTAAAATTATTTTAGTATATTACAATTTACTGTTCTTTATTTCAGCAGTTTTTCTGCATTTATTATGTTGCATTATACCGTGTTGTATTGACATGCTTATTTACTGGTATGAGTGTTTATTTGTGCTTTTCATGTGTGTGTTTGTATATCTCACTGTCCATACGTCTGTTCTGTATCTACGTCTTTCGTCCGCCTATCTATCTGTATATCTCTGTATCTGTATCTATATACATATTGCAGACAAGCTATCAACTTCACGCATGGCAATAAATCGATATATGGTTACTATGCCAACGGGGAAGTTCTTGTCAGCTACGCAGAACCCGAAACAAGCCTTACGTCTGCGTTTGAAAGCCAGAGGTTCTACAACCTCGGATTCAATTATTCTGAGAACACCTATCACGTGAGCTAATTAATACGTTTTTCTTCGTGTGTGCGTATGTATGTTTATGTATATTACGTCAGTATTTGTGTACATCATGTATCTCTCTCTCTCTCTCTCTCTCTCTCTCTCTCTCTCTCTCTCTCTCTCTCTTTTTTTATATATATATATATATATATATATATATATATATTATGTTTTAACTAAAATCGTCATCATGATCATCATCATTTTTATCTTGAATGCAGTTTAAAATCGATGGAATATTGAGAGAGATAAATTCAGATTTTGAGGATTTCCTGCCATTGATTGAGTCCATTGTTTTAAGTGAGAGCGTTTCTGTGAAGACTCTACATTTTAACTACCCTGTTTAAGAGTGGTGTTCTGGAAATAAACAAAGTCGCGAGAATGCAAGAATGAAAAAAAAAAAAAAAAAAAAATAATAATAATAACAATAATAAAACAGTTATATAACGTCTGCAGTTAAAGCTGATATTCACTGTACTGACTATCTATTGAATTAAATATATAAAAAAAAGTTTAATTCAGAATATATTTTTAAATTTTTAATATTTGTTTAAAAAAAATTCAAATGCTATTAGAGAGGGAGGGATGAAGGGACAGACAAGATCGAGCGGGAGAGAGCTATACTAAAGTATGTATGTATGTATGTATGTATGTATGTATGCTTGTATGTACAATAAAATGTCGGATTATGCCATTTTGGCCTGTATGAAATTAACCTTAACGCCGATGTTCTACAGTAGAGTGCGAACGTCATTATGTCAATGTGACGTCATTCAGCAATGTGACGTGTCATGATAAAAAGAAAAGGCCCGAAATACATTTTCCCTTTAAAATTTATTTAAACTAAAGTAAATAAAATACATAAACATTAACAATTAAATACAAAAGAAGCTAAAACAAACAAGCACAACAATAAAAACAAAAAATGGGTATGGACCATGAAATATATACACTGACCTCTACCTATACAAAGACTTTTCGAAAGAGTTTTGCAGTTATCACCACAATTAAAAGAATCAACTATCTGAGTAAAGTGAAAAAGAATTAAAACATTTTCTAATTCTAAATCGATATCTTGAGTCTCCTAATAATATATTTGAATGTACGAAGATTTTCAGCAAAAACAATTATTTATTAAAAAGCCTTCAATATATGATCTTTATATGAATCAATTGGAAAAAGGAATATTTAAAGCTAACATGATTTTTATGGGTGTAAATTTGATCAGAATACTTTCTGCTGTAAAATATATTAGTTTTTAACATGGGGAGACACATCACATCAGTTTTTTAATTTATCTTCACAGTTTACTAGGCAGATTTTCTAGACTGAAAACAATAATTTAGTCTGCAAGTGAAGGACAATAATGTTCAAATCAATGTAAACCCAATATGATTTTGTTTGTTTTAATCTTTTTACATTTTTTTTATTATTTTTGTATTTTGTTGCTTGAAATAGAATGCAACTGTAGCATTAAATTAGAAATTATTATACACTATCATAACTTCTCACTGTTTGAAATAAAAATTAATAGCATTCAATTACATTTAAAATATCACACTTTTTTCCAATTATGACATTTACTATTTTCATATTCTTTTCTTTCTTTATTTAGTTAGTTTTTTGTCATACTAGGAATGTAAGAACAAAACATTAAAAATAAAAAATCTTTATAAATAAACATATCAAGTAAAAAATATTTATCACAAATAAAATCTCCATAATTATGCAATTATCACCACAATTAAAAGAATCAACTATCTGAGTAAAGTGAAAAAGAATTAAAACATTTTCTAATTCTAAATCCATATCTTGAAGCACTATTTCTATACAGTGTTATGTTGCTATTCTTTAATAGAAACATTTTTTGGACGGTTTCTTATTAATTTGATTAATGACTTCATAACAATAACCAAGCACAAAAATGTTAAAAATCTTCAAAAATAAATGTATCAAGTAAAATATATTTGTCACAAATAAAATCTATACATTATGAGATTATAATCACAATTAAAAGAATTAATGATCACAGGAAATTGAAAAATAATAAAAGTTTTGCCTGATTTATGGTTCTAAATCTAGATAAACAAGTACTATATCTAGAAAATATTATGTTGCAGAAAAATAATAGTACTTTAAACCTGAACTCTGTGTTTCTATATATATATCGCTTAAATGATAATACATTCTAGCAGGAACATTACTGTAAAAACATTCGATATAATTACAGTTTATGTTTAACTTAATAATATGAAACAATACTGTTGTAACAAATGTTCAAATTTTACATAACTTATACAAATACTAAATTTATATTACTTTAGTTTCTTCATGATTACATATTGAATTTAAAGTTTTTCTACAATAACACATTTACATTAGAAAACTTTCTAAAAGAACGGACTTTTAAATACAGTTCTATAGATATTAAATCTGTGCATCACTTAATAATACTAAATTTATTTTAGAAAACTTTCTCCAAGTTTTATATGTGATTAACATGCTTCAATATACATTAAAATGCTACATGATTTTCGTATTAATACATTTGAAAGTATCAAGTGATTTTCAGAAACTCAATTATTTATTAACAAATTTCAATACATGATCTTTACATGAATCAATTGGAAAAAGGAATATTTAAATTTAACATGATTTGTATGGGTGTAAATTTGATCAGAATACTTTCTGCTGTAAAATATATTAGTTTTTAACATGGGGAGACACACCACATCAGTTTTTTAATTTATCTTCAGAGTTTACTGGGCAGATTTTCTAGACTGAAAACAGTAATTTAGTCTGCAAGTGAAGGACAATAATGTTCAAATCAATGTAAACCGAATAAAAATGATTTTATGTTTGTTTTAATCTTTTTACATTTTTTTATTATTATTTTTTTATTTTGTTGCTTGAAATAGAATGCAATTGTAACATTAAATTAGAAATTATTACACACTAACATAACTTCTCATTGTTTGAAATAGAAATTAATACCATTCAATTACATTTAAAATATCACACTTTTTTCCTATTTTGACATTTACCATTTTCATTTTCTTTTCTTTCTTTATTTAGTTAGTTTTTTGTCATACTAGGAATGTAAGAGCAAAACATAAAAAATAAAAATCTTTAAAAATAAACATATCAAGTAAAAATATTTATCAGAAATAAAATTTCCATAATTATGCAATTATAACCACAATTAAAAGAATTAACTATCTGAGTAAAGTGAAAAATAATTTAAAATTTTTCTAACTCTAAATCCATATCTTGAAGCACTATTTCTATAAAATATTATGTTGCTATACGTTAATAAAAACATTTTTTGGACACTTTCTTATTAATTTCATTAATGACTTCATAACAATAACCAAGCACAACAATGATAAAAATCTTCAAAAATAAATGTATCAAGTAAAATATATTCTCACAAATAAAATCTCTATATTATGAGATTTTAATCACAATAAAAAGAATTAATTATCACACCAAAGTCAAAAATAATAAAAGTCATGCCTGATTTATGGTTCTAAATCTAGATGAAGAAGTACTATTTCTATAAAATAATAGTACTTTAAACTTGAACTCTATGTTTCTATATATATATATAAATATATATAGATATATATACAGTTTAAATGATAATATATTCTCGCATTTCCTTTGCTGTAAAAACATTCGATATAATTACAGTTTATGTTTAAGTTAATGATAGGAAACAAAACTGTTGTAACAAATGTCTTGTATTAGAAATTGTGCAGCAACAAATATCATATGAAAACATTTTTGTTTTAAACAAACCACTTGGAAAGAGGAATGTGTAAAGGAAGTGTAAAATAAAATGGTCTTATAACAAAGTATTTATATTTTGAAACTAGTTTTCCAATACATTGTTAAGAAACAAACATCAAAGGTAATTAAAAAAGTATATTCAGTTAGTAACAAAACAGCCATCATATGGTATATTACTGAATATAAGTGGAAAGATTAAAACTGAAAAATCTTCAAATTAGATATAGCAAATAAAATATATTTTTCACAAATAAAATCTGTATATTATGAGATTATAATCACAATTGTAATAATTAACTAATCAAGATGAAGAAGTACTATTTCTATAAAATAATACGTTGCAAATATTATTAGGAGGAATGTGTAAAGGAAGTGTTAAATAAAATGGTCTTATAACAAGTATTTTGACTCAAAAGTAATAATAATAATAAAATAGAAACATAAAAAATGTTGTTTAACAAAGTATTTATAGGTTTTTGTTTTCCATAAGACAGATACAAGAATGGACTTTTAAAGACACCTGTTTGTATTTTTGTTTTATATAATTCATGGTCAGATGTAATGATTATAAAAAATTATGAAACTTAATACTTGATTAACAATATCTCAATATATTTTGTTTTACATAATCAGTATGAAATACAACTGTTGTAACAAATATAAAAAATATGCAAATTATTATTTATAAAATAAACAGATATGTAAAAAAGGAAATTTCTATAAATATAAACATTTGTTTCACAAGACATAAACACATTTTTAGTGTTTTACGTTATTCGATGCCACAAATAATCATATTTTGCTTAAGAGACATCAACATGATTTTCATGGGTGTAAATTTGATCAGATAACTTTTTGCTGTAAAATATATTAGTTTTTAACGTGGGGAGACACACCACATCAGTTTTTTAATTTATCTTCACAGTTTACTCGGCAGATTTTCTAGTCTGAAAACAATAATTTAGTCTGCAAGTGAAAGACAATAATGTTCAAATCAATGTAAACCCAATAAAAATTATGTTATGTTTGTTTTAATCTTTTTACTTTTTTTTAATTTATTTTGTTGCTTGAAATAGAATGCAATTGTAACATTAAATTAGAAATTATTATACACTATCATAACTTCTCATTGTTTGAAATAAATATTGATATCATTCAATTAAATTTAAAATATCACACTTTTTCCAAATATGACATTTACTATTTTCATTTTCTTTTTTCTTTGTTTCTTTATTATTATTATTATTATAATTATTATTATTATTATTATTATTATTATTATTATTTATTTATTTATTTACTGATTTATTTATTTATTTATTTTTTGTTATACTAGGAATGTAAGAGAAAAAAGTAAAATTAAAAATCTTTAAAAACAAACATATAAAGTAAAAAAATATTTTGGCAGAAATAAGACATCCATAATTATGCATTTATAACCATTATTTAAAAATAATTTTTTTTTTTCTAATTTTAATACCAAATCCATAACTTGAAGCAGTATTTCTATTAAATATGTTGCACAATATTAATAGTATTTGAAACTGAAAATATTTGTTTTGAAAATATTTGTTCTGTTTAAATGATAATACATGCTTGCAGTTGCATTACATAAAAACAATGGATATAGTTACAGTTTATATTTAACTTAATGATATGAAACAACACTGTTGTAACAAATGTATAAGAAATTGAGCAGCCAAAAATATATCAAATTTTTTTTCTTTTTAATTAAACCAGTTGGAAGAATGAACATGTAAAGGCACTTCAGTGTATTTTTATATTCAGCATAACAGTGTTAAATAAAATGGACTTACAATAAATATTTAGGATAATTTTGTTTTTTAAATATACCAACATTGAACATTAAACAAATTAGAAACTAATATTTGTTTAACAATATATTAATACATCATTCAATTAAATTAACAAATACCACACTGTTTCCAAAATAAAGACATCATGACTCCAGTTATGGAGGGACGGATTAAATGGCCTGATTCAAATCTTTCTTTACATTGTCTTCTTTTTGCATGAATGAAGGTAAATTGCCATTCAGATTATTATGTTTGAGACAAATGAAAAGCTATAACCATGTCGTCATCATCATTTCCAACTAACAGTGGTTGTTGTTCTGGTAAACTTAACGTCTCAGCAAGCTTTTCCATATGAAGCCCCACACAATCATGCAGATTGTACAGAAATACAAACTCTTCTTCTGCAGCAGTTTGGTGGTATTTCTGGCAGATTTCGCAGTCTTGTTCTGCGACTGGACATCGGCCTTCAAGTAAATTGATGACGCACTCATTGAATAGACTTAGCTCTAACTCTCTGACGAAGACGGAACGCTGATTTGGAAAACATGATGACCACTGTTTCACTCTGATTGGGTTCTTCTTAGCATCAACAACATCACATTCGTTGTCAAAATTCCACAGCTTTGGTAACAACACACAGTTTTCATTGTCCTTGCTTTCAATACTTTGTAAAGACATTGTGAAATCCTCTTCATTGAATTTTGTGAGATCAATCCCACCACTGAAGCAGCAATCCAAAATTATCGTCACCTTTTCAGCTTTCAAGGACAGCAATTGTTTCTTAATTTGTTTTAGAGTAATTATGCTTAAACCACCTCCTAAATGCAATGATGACTTATCGGAATGTCCAGAGAAATACAGAAGGAAAAATGGATGTTCTTTTTCACGTATTTGCTGAGGAAGTTCACTGAATGCTTTTACTACTCTTTCACACATAAAGTAATCAATGACTGCTGGTTTTGATGTCGTTATCATTGTAATATTTTCTTCTCTAAAAACAAAAGGAATAAGTAAACAAAATGTTCATTTTTTTCTTTCTTTTTTTAAACATGTATTATATAATAAAAAATAAAAATTCGGATTTCACAAAAAATAACTATTTCTGTTACTACAATCATAGCAAAAATTAAATATATAAATAATACATATTTATTTTCATATTAATTTTTTATTAAAAACACAAATGACTAAAGACTAAAAAAATTGGTTACTAAAGACAAAACAAAATAAATGAAACAATACTTTCACACATACACACACACATATTTAAAATCGATGAGTTAAATTTCAAGTTTATCCCTTTTTGTAATAAATTCATTTAAAAAAGAAAAAGTGATTAAAGCAAACACATGCACACACACAGCCACACACATTTTACCTGATTCCAACAATATTAGGACTTTGCAGTTTCTCTTTCATTACATTTGTATCATTAATAAATATTTGATCAAAGTGTTTTATATAATAATAATAATAATTATTATGTCAAATCAAAATAAATAAAATAGTACTTTCACATACACCCACACCCACTCAAAATAGGTGAGTTAAATTTTAATGTGATCCTTTTTTTGTGGTAAATGCTTTAAAAAAAAAAAAAAAAAGCGATTAAAGCAGCCACACCCATACACACACCCACACACATTTTACCTTATTCCAACGATATCAGGATCTTGTAGTGTTTCTTTCATTGTTATGGCATCATTAATAAATATTTTAGCTACGTCTTCTCTATGATCATAGCCTGCGATGATAAGGGCAAAACAGTTTTCATGACCTGAGTTCAAATAAAAGAACAAATGTTTAAGTGTACACACTGATCAACTTAACAAAACTTAACAAAACACATATTATTTACTTCAATGTGGTGGTTGGTTTTTGAAAAAGAAATTTATTTGGAAGTTGTAATTTTATTTTTTATTAAAATGCTGTCTCTCTCTCTCTCTCTCTCTCTCTCTCTCTCTCTCTCTCTCTCTCTCTCTCTCTCTCTCTCTCTCTCTCTCTGTATATTTGTAAATAAAACTAAAGAAATGATTAACAGAATCAAACGTATAAAAATAAATTTAAAACAATAAAATATTTCCGTATGAACATTTTTTATTATTATTATTATTATTACTATCATCATCATCATCATCATCACAGAGTTTAGGGTAATAATGCTACAAGAAATGAAATTAACTGATTACACAATAAGAAATACATAAATTATTAAATGTTATGAAATATATTGAATAATAAAAATTAGAGCTTAATCTCGGATTTCTAGGATATGAATAAAACAAACTAAAACACTCTCAAACATACACACACACACACACACACACACACACAAACACACACACACACACACACCTCAACTTACCTACAGGAGAAAAGCACGGCCCATGATCTGTACAACGAAGTTGATTTTCCCATGACTGACGAAAACAGTCTACACAGAAACTGGGACATGCTTCATCGCAATGTCTTGACAAATGTCTTATTTTTGCTATTTAAGAAATAGATTTTTAAAGCAGATTACAGTTAAATTAAATTACCATTTAGACTAGCAGTGATTTAAATATATCTTGATAAATATTATTAACAAAACTGACTGACACTTATAAAAATAGAAAACAAAACAGTAATTAAGAATCACAGTTGTTCCAGTTTTTACGTGGTTTCTTTACATACACCAGAACATTCAAAATCTTGCAAAGAAATATTCTGGTAAATATCAAAAATATTCTTTTTCTTACCTGCAGGTTGTTTCTTACAGGAAATACAAACTGAAAATAATAAAATCATTTCAAAGAGATAAACAAAAAAGGTAACTGTAAAACAAAATCATTTGTATGAACTACACAGCAAAAGTGAAAAATTAGGCAACTGTTCTGAAAGGCTACTGATACAGATCGACGTTCAAAGTTCACTAGCAAATATGTTGGAGACTTAATTAAATTACTTAAATTATTCAAATATTCATAATATGTATGTCAGAAGCTTAATAATTATTTGGAAACCAATCCTATCTCCAAACACATAGACACAAGAATAATTACATGCACACATATACTGAAGCATACAAGAATTAAAAAGACATACGCCTTTTCATAATTTAGGAAACTATTTCAAATTAAACCTACGCTCTTTAGGTTCAGTTTTCTTAATTTGTTCATCCAAATGGTCTTTTGTTTCCTTACTGCCACAGCTCACAATGATTTTTCTTATGGAACACTCTCTCTGACATCTCTCTATGTTTCTCAGAAGTCTCAAAAGCGCCTCAACAGTGGCAGGGACGTTGCTGTACAATACTTCTACAAATCAGATATAATAATTAAAACCAGTAATCAGCAAATCAGAAACTTGACTGTAAACTAAGAAGCAGCTTTGTAAAATGTTTAAATCAATTTTCTTACGGCTGTTTTGTTGCTGGAGATATTTCATTGGTAATAAGATATAGGAGTAATTATACACACTCTTGAGAAGGAAATACATTTTTATATTACTCTTTTTTGGTTATCCAAAACTGTTCTCTTGTATCAAATAAACAAACATTTGGAAATACGCATTTATTATTATTGATTTTTTATTATATTATTTAATTGCAGTTCTGTTCTGGGCATTTCCAAATGTTTGTTTATTTCATAGAAGAGAACAGTTTTGGATAACCTAAAAAGATTAACATAAAAGTTCACTTCGTTCTTCAGAAACTGCAATTAAAAAATAAAATAAAATAATAGCTATTGGGAATGAATTATTTTTCATCAGTGACTGTTATTAATGAATCTTTGATTCTGTATACGTCTATAACTGAATGGTAGTTAGTACTGATGACTGGTAAATTCACTTACCATTGTCGCAGAATGGTATAACTACTACAGATGAATCTTTACAAACATGGAACATTTTTTCAATGATTTCTTTCACATTCCGTGCAGTTTTATAGTGCACCATTTGCCCAATTCCTTCTAATCCAGAATCTGTCTTCATGACCTGGCCAGATCTAATTTCTTCCTCTTTGAAAGAAAGGGGAAAAAGAAGTTCCCAAAAATATACATACATACATACATACATACATACATACATACATACATACATACATATATATATATATATATGTAACAAAACAAATATAATAATAAAAAAATAATAAATTTGCAATAAAGAGTTATATTATGATGCTGAATGTAATTTCGATTAATGTGTTATGTTGTAGTGTTGATAATTATTTGGAATGTTGTTTATCATGTTGGTTAACTTGTAACAATAATGTTGAAATATTGTAATATTGAAAAAATAATCTAGAATAGTGACTTTAAATGTAATTGTGAAAATAACTTGGATTAATGGCTTATTCTGTAATGTTGAAAAATAATTTGGAACAGTGACTTATAATGAAAAATAATTTACACTAGCAGCATATATCACAATATAGATAAATAATTAATAATAGAGGTTAATTTGTAATTTTAAAATTAAGTTTGTTTATACTGTAACATTGAAAATAATTTGGAATAGGAGTTTTTATGTTGAAAGTAATCTGGAATAGTAGTTGAAACTGCAATTTTGAAAAAAAAAATTAGCTTAGCAGGTTATACTGTAATACTGAAAAAGTAGAATAACGGCTCAACTTATAGTTTGGAAAATAACTTCAAAATAGTGGCTTATTCTTTTTTTTTCAAAATGATTTGAAATAGAGGCATACACTGTAATGTTGATAGAATATTTAGTTATTTTGTGTTTGTTTCACAATAACTCAGTTTTAATTTATTTTTGATTGGTTTTCATATTACTGCATACTCAGTTATATGATTTTATAATATCACTTTTTATAATAGATGACATCTGTTGCCACAACATTTTAAGATCTTTATAATTTGATTTAGTTTTGTTTTTCTTATCTCTATTTTAAAACCAATTACCTGTATATTTAACATATACTACAAACATAATATATGTACATGTATGTAATCATAGTACAATTGCTGGCAGTAGGCTATAAGAGGCAATGGGGAAAACTGATTCTGCAGTCCTTGATTGCTCAATCTGCTACAGTATACCTTAGGTAATTAAAACTATACCAGAAACATTGCATATCGAATAAATATAGAGAATTATATTACATCAGTAGTTGATAAATCTTATGGACCGTAATCAGCATAATTAACTTTATTTTCATTTATTATGAGAAAAATAAAATAAGAGAAACTTACTGAATTCTGACCAGTTTTCCAGTTTTACACCAATCCTCTGCAGAAGTGGGTGGATTGGTCCTTCAAAAGAAAGGAAATAGAATCATAAAAATTCTTATTGTATTACATTTACTGTTAACTTCTTTCTTGCCAGTGGGATAACACTAATTTTAACAAATTATAGAAAGAAAATATTCGAAACCTCCAACAAAAAGAAAAAAAAAAAGAAAAAGACCTATCAGGACATGTATAAGTTTCTTGCATTGCTCTATATCCTGACATGGAGAAAAGATGACATGCCAGTCCTGTCTTTATCAGTTAATAATCTCTACATGTTCCTTACCATACCAAGTATACCTACGAATAAGACATCCTCTAATAAACCAGTTAAAAAGAAACAACCCAAGACTTAATCTGTGACTGATCTCACATCAGCCAAGTATGTTTTTCACTGAGATACAGCCCTTTTTAGTGGCCAGTGTAAGTGATGGACTCTTCAGTATTAAATTGACATTTAGTGAGCAAAGAGGATTGATGTAAGTATGTACTAACCTACATTCAACATTTTGTCAGACCATATACAAACAATATCATCTGCTTTTATGTTATGAATGTCGTCTTCAGTTATAATGAGTTCAACTTTATCATCTGCTTTTATGTTATGAATGTCGTCTTCAGTTATAATGAGTTCAACGGCTATTATTATTTCTTCGGGTAATTTTGCAGGCTCAGTTCCTTTTGCATCTGAAATCACAAAAGATATTATAAACTAATTAAGCTGGGACATTTTGTTATTTGTTGATGATATTGTCTATTCAAAAGGATTTAAATTTGCCTGATGTAATAGAACTGAATCATCAACTGGAGTGAAAGAAATCATAGAAATATTATAAACTAATATTTGGGACAATTGTGTCTACATGTATGTGTGAGAAGTGTCAATAAAAATAATATTTAACAATAAGATAACAGATGCATACTGTAATTATGTTTGTGATGTTCTAATGCTTAAGAAGATACTGTCACATATTTTATATCAGTATTATTTATAGGATTGTTGTGTGTATTTCTGGGTATAACAATAACAGTTTGTGACAGCAGAATTTTGTTTTAATACGAATGAAGAAATCATTAATACATATCAAACATCTGATAATGTTTAAGCATATCATATGATATAGAAGAATGCTATACAAAAATCATTTATGCCAAAAATATTTAGTGTTTAAATAAATAAAGGCTTATGCATTTATGATTAAAATGTATATACATTTTTTCTACTAAAAGCTACCTGCTGATGATTTATTTTGATTTGAATCTTCAGTATGCTCTTCATCAGGACCAGCAGAAGATTTTTCATCGGAAAGAATGGTAACCAAATTCTCTGACATTCTGTTAATAATTTCCTTGTTGTCTTGAAATGGAACAGACGATCCAGTTCTGTAATCAACAAGACTGTTCAACAGGATTCATCAACTGGGGTGAAAGAAATCATAGAAATATTGTAAACTAACGCACCAACTTACGAATTTTCCGTGTTACGAGCAGACGCAAAGTTAATTTGTTTTTTCTTTGCATTACGAGGCAAAACGTTAGCTGCGCAACGAAGAACATAAAATCCGGCCTTCATCCCGCATCTCACTCGTTTACTTCATGATTACCTCGCCTTGGAAGCATCTCTGTTGTGTTGTGTTCGCATTTAGTGCAGTATTTTGCAAAAAAATATTTCTGACCATGGATCCTAAGAAAGTGAGTTCAAAGGACAATGCTGAGAAGAAGGTGTCCACTGAATTAAAGCATGAAATGATAGAAAAACACGAGCGAGCTGTGGGTGTCGTCGACATGGCTAGGCAGCATGAGAGTAATACTTCTACGACATGTACCATACGGAAGCAGAAGGAGTCGATAAAGGCTATAATTCCAGTCAAAGGCATTAAACAAAATTCTAAGCTGGAGACCTCTGTCTATGAAAAAAATGGAGAAGCAGCTCGCAGGGGAGGTACCATCTGCGAGAAGGCAGAAACAGTTTGAGCTCACTTCCTGCAATAGGCCGCAGGAACTTCAATGGACGAGGTGCTGGAAGAATTGTTTAAAGCCAGTCGGGACTGGTTCGACAATTCTAGGAGGACTGACATTCACTCCGTCATCAGGCACGGTGAGGGAGCGAGCTCGGATCTGAAGGCAGCTCTGGATTATCTGAAAACGTTTGCCGAAATGATAAGAGCCGAAGGATACATCCACCAGCAAGTCTTCAACTGGGCTCTTCTGGAAAGAGATGCCAAGGACGATAGGTTAATCCTCACACTTTGCTTCTAATAAGTTGACACGTCTTTAACCCACTGAAATAGTATCGGATCACGTCCCTGCTCCAAAACCGCTAACCCTAGAGGGAAACGTTTTAGAAAATTGGCGCCGTTGGCTGCAGCAATATAAACTGTACATGTGCGCGACGGAACAAGACAAGAAAAATGAAAAGTTAAAATGCGCGACATTTCTGTCCCTTGCTGGTGAGTCTGCAATTGAACTATCGAAGACTTTTGTGTTTGAGGAAAATGAAAACTGGAAAATAGCGCCGCTAATTAAAAAGTTTGATGACTATTGAAAAACACGAAACGTAGGAAAGGCATATATTCAATGGTCGTGTCCAAAAACCGGATGAAATTTTTGATCAAATTTTAATAGATCTGTGACACCTATCCAAAGATTGTCATTATGGAGAATTTAGAGATGGGGTAATAGGAAATAGAATCATTGAGGTGTTCGCGATATTACAACAAAAGCACGTTTGCTGAGAAAAGGGGGTGCCTAACTCTAGAGAAATGTATCGAAATTTGTTGTACATCTGAGATAACCGCTTCTACCGTGAAAGTCAGGACAGATCAGTCTGTAGTAATAAACGAAACTCTTGTACCTTAAAAACTTGAGACAGGTTCAGATGAGAACATATTGGGTTACAAAGATATTCAATCCTTGTGGCAAAAGCCAAAACCAAACAGCAGTAAGGTTCTGTTGAAAGCATATGATATAGGAAATGTACGAGTAAAAGGTCAGGCTGTACTGGAATTTTGCTACAAGGATAGTCGATACAGAGAATTGTTTATCGTCAGTGATGAAGATGTACGACGTATTTTGGGCTGCAAGTCATGCGAACAAATGTGTTTGGTGAAACGAGTACTGTCACTTGAATGTCAGGTTGAAACTATCAAGGTAGATGTATTCAAAAAGTATTCTGATACATTTGAAGGTCTTGGTTTTCTCCCACGAAAAGTTAGCATAAAACTGCATAACGATGCAATACCAGTTGTTGAGCCATGTTGGAAAGTACCATTTGCCTTATATGGTAAGCTCAAAGCAGAAATTCATAACATGGAAGACATGAGGGTGATTGAAAAAACTGAAGAGCCAACAGAATGGGTAAATTCATTTGTCGTAGTAGGCAAGGTTAATGGAAATCTTCGAGTCTGTATGGATCCGCGGAACTATAATGAAGCAATTCTTCCGGAACATTTTAAACTCCCTACTCGTGAGGAGATCATGTCATCGATTTGCAGGAGCTAAAGTTTTTTCGAAACTTGATGCGTCAAATGGGTTGTGGGAAATACAGTTGGATGAACAGAGTTCACGGTTATGCACATTCAGTTCGCCAATGGAAAGATTTCGTTTTCTCAGATTTCGTTATCACATTCATTCATTATTGGAACACATGGATGGAATCGATACATCTATGGATGATATCATTGTGTGGGGTAAAGATGAAGAAGAGCATAACAGAAAATTGTGCAAGTGCTTAGACGAACTCGAGTTGTGATTCCAGGTAAGATGCGTTCTTGGGAAAATTTATGTAGGACACATGGGTATGGAAAAGTGCAAGCAGCGAGCTCGAGAAGTAGTTCTCTGGCCTTCCATGAACCAGGATATTGTCAGTAATATACTTTGGTAAAGCAGGGTGAAACACGTCAAGCTAATCAGAAGCATCAAATGGCTGAACTTCTACTCTCACATTCATTGCCAATGCGACCATGGCGAAAAGTTTCAACAGATTTGTTTGAACTCGGGAGAAAAGACTACATTGTTATTGTTGATTCATATTCAAATTATCCAGAGGTGATAGGACTGTCAAGTCAGTCGAGCAGCTTGGTGTTATTTGCTAGACATGGCATTCCGGAAGAATTTCTCAGTGATAATAGATCATGCTACAGTAGTATAGAATTCGCACAGTTTTCAAAAGATTGGAGTTCCAACATGTTACAAGTAGTCCGAAATTTCCTCAGTCCGATGGACTGGCTGAAACAACTGTTCAGACCGTTAAGTCGCTAATGAGAAAATGCCTGGATTGTGGTCAAGATCCGAATTTAGGGCTACTAGCCTACCGAACAACTCAGTTCGGGAATGGACTTTCTCCAGCTCAGCTCTTAATGGGAAAACAACTCCGTAGCAGAGTTCCCATAACTGTTTTAGAACTGATTGTATCTAAATCAAAATCTGTTGTCAAATGGAGAAAGGAACAACGTTACTCCCAGAAATATTTTCATGACAAAAAAGCAGTAAGAGAATTAAAACCTCTTTCGTCTGGAACAAGAAAAATTTCTTCATATTATCATTTTATTTTAGTAAGTGAATTTGTAGTTATCCTGTACATCTGTAGTCAAAGAAAGCCATTTTTAGGTAACCAATATATATATATATGTGTGTGTGTGTGTGTGTGTGTTTCACATCTTTAACAGAATGGAGATTTAATGATAAGTACATTAAAAATTAAGTCACGTTAACCTCTCACCAGTGTGGTGCTCAAGGACATGAGGAGGAAGGACGAGCGGAATAGACATCATGGCCTGTGTATAAAAGTTTGCAAGTTCACCCCGATTCCGTTATTAAACGTTGTAAGTCTTTAACAATGACTTTTTAATATAATACAAACTCTTGCCTAAGTTTTCTCTTTGGCAGTCATTTTTAGAAGACCATGCGAATCGAGGAAATCTCGCGAGACAGGAAGAAACGGTTCGGTGCGTGATAGTTATGTCTGTCCTAGACCTTTCTAATAACGTGTATTCGTATATTTACAAATAAGATAGTCTTCACTAAACATTAAAGAGGTCTACCACCATTGTCGATTATCTCTTTTTGATGACACAGTAAAGGTAATTACAGAAAATCATAAAAACAAGACTCACCCTGTATAATCTTTAAGAAGTTGGGAGAAAGATAGGGATACGCACAGATACAAGTGCTTTGCTGCACGTAAAGCCGAATGGCGAGTGGAGAAAATCTCGCGAGACAGGATGATACTTTCGGTTCGTGATATTTATATCTGTGCTAGACCTACCGAACAACTCGGTTGGGGAATGGACAATTACCTGTATCCGTACACTTACAAACAAAATAGCCTTCACTAAACGTTCAAGAGGTCTGCCACTGTTGTCGATTATCACAAAAATAAAGAATAATCTTCACTGTGTTAACAAATTTAACAAGTATTCACGTACTTGCAAAGATGAGAACTTCCGGGTTAACTAAACCTTTACGAGGACAGACATTATAATGATTATTCATTTACTTATAAAGAAGAAAATACTGGATTTATCAGATTTTTAAGACGTCTTCCCACATAAAAATGAAACAAAACGTTGAAGAGTTTTCTCCATTTCTCTTTATCATTTAAAACTGCTGAAATTATAGTCAACTTTCATCCCTAGAGTCTTTTTAATTGTAATTAACTCTTTTTAAAATTATTATTATCACACACACACACACACACACACACACACATACATACAGAAAATAAACCCATGTTATTTTTTCTTTTCTTCTACACTTTATTATTAATTTGATAAATCAGTTAATAACAAAAATCGTCGACCATATGTTATATTACTGAGTACAAAAATATTAAGAATTAAAAATATTCAAAAATAAATACATGAAGCAAAACATATTTATCACAAATAATATCTCCATAATTGAGCGATTACAGGTTCAGAGAGTAGCTTTTATTTGGTTACTATCAACATTGGCGCCATATTGGAAGGAATGGGCAAAACATAAGATTTACGACGACAGACATTATAATGATTATTCATTTACTTATAAAGAAGAAATTACTGGCTTTATCAGATTTTTAAGACGCCTACCCACATAAAAATGAAACAAAACCGTCAAGAGATTTCTCCGAATCTAATTATAATTTTAAACTATTTTGTTTTCTTTTAATTAATTTTTGAAAGATTGTTTATAATATATTTTGAAACTAGTTTCCATTACATTGTTAACGCAAGCACACATTATAGCTAATTAAATAAGGTAACACACACACACACACACACACACACACACACATACACATATATATATATATACTAAAAGAAAATAAATCCAAAATATATTTTTTATTTTTTTTAGTAACAAAAACAGCAATCACAATTGTATATTACTGAATATAAGTGAAAAGATTAAAACTTAAAAATCTTCAAACATATATATATCAAATAAATTATCTATATAATGAGATTATAATCACAATTGTAATAATTAACTAATTAAGATGAAGAAGTACTATTTCTAGAAAATAATACGTTGCAAATATTATTAGTACTTTAAACCAAAATACTTAACTCTGTTTCAAAAAAAAAAAAGTCTTCAAATGATAATATATTCTCGCAGTTCAATTACTGTTAAAACAATCGATATAATTAAAGTTTATGTTTAACTTAATAATATTAATTTTCTCAATTATTTATTAACAAATTTGAATACATCATTTTTATATGAATCAATTGGAAAAAGGAATATTTAAATTTAACATGATTTTTGTGGGTGTAAATTTGATCAGAAAACTTTCTGCTGTAAAATATATTAGTTTTTAACATGGGGAGACACATCACATCAGTTTTTTAATTTATCTTCACAGTTTACTGGGCAGATTTTCTAGACTGAAAACAATAATTTAGTCTGCAAGTGAAGGACAATAATGTTCAAATCAATGTAAACCCAATAAAAATAATTTCATCTTTGTTTTAATCTTTCTACTGTTTTATAATTATTTTATTTTTTATTTTGTTGCTTGAAATAGTATGGAAATGTAACACTAAAACAGAAATTATTACACACTATCATAACTTCTCATTGTTTGAAATAGAAATTAATACCATTCAATTAAATTTAAAATATCACACTTTTTCCAAATATGACATTTACTTTTGTCATTTTCTTTTATTTATTTATTTAATTAGTTATTTGTCATACTAGCAATGTAAGAGCAAAACATTAAAAATAAAAAAATCTTTAAAAATAAACATATCAAGTAAAAAAAATATTTATCACAAATAAAATCTCCATCATTATGCAATTATCACCACAGTTAAAAGAATCAACTTTCTGAGTAAAGTGAAAAAGAATTAAAACATTTTCTAATTCTAAATCGATATCTTGAAGCACTATTTCTGTACATTATTATGTTGCTATACTTTAATAAAAAAAAGAGTTTTGGACACTTTCTTATTAATTTGATTAATGACTTCATAACAATAACCAAGCACAAAAATGTTAAAAATCTTCAAAAATAAATGTATCAAGTAAAATATATTTATCACAAATGAAATCTCCATATTATGAGATTTTAATCACAGTTAAAAGAATTAATTATCACAGCAAACTGAAAAATAATAAAAGTCATGCCTGATTAATTGTTCTAAATCTAGACGAAGAAGTACTATTTTTATAAAATATTATGTTGCAGAAAAATAATAGTACTTTAAACCTGAACTCTGTGTTTCTATATATATATCGCTTAAATGATAATACATTCTCGCAGTTCTATTACTGTAAAAACATTCGATATTATTACAGTTTATGTTTAACTTAATAATATGAAACAATACTGTTGTAACAAATGTTCAAATTTTACATAACATATACAAATACTAAATTTATATTACTTTACTTTCTTCATGATTACACATTAAATTTAAAATAATTTTACAATAATACATTTACATTAGAAAACTTTCTAAAAGAATTGGGTTTTAAATACAGTTCTATAGATATTACATCTGTGCATCACTTAATAATACTAAATTTATTTTAGAAAACCTTCTCCAAGTTTTATATGTGATTAACATGCTTCAATATACATTAAAATGCTACATGATTTTCGTATTAATACATTTGAAATTATCAAGTGATTTTCAGTAACTGAATTATTTATTAACAAATTTCAATACATGATCTTTACATGAATCAATTGGAAAAAGGAATGTTTAAATTTAACATGATTTTTATGGGTGTAAATTTGATCAGAATACTTTCTGCTGTAAAATATATTAGTTTTTAACATGGGGAGAAACACCACATCAGTTTTTTAATTTATCTTCACAGTTTACTGGGCAGATTTTCTAGACTGAAAACAATAATTTAGTCTGCAAGTGAAGGACAATAATGTTCAAATCAATGTAAACCCAATAAAAATAATTTCATCTTTGTTTTAATCTTTCTACTGTTTTATAATTATTTTATTTTTTATTTTGTTGCTTGAAATAGTATGGAAATGTAACACTAAAACAGAAATTATTACACACTATCATAACTTCTCATTGTTTGAAATAGAAATTAATGCCATTCAATTAAATTTAAAATATCACACTTTTTCCAAATATGACATTTACTTTTGTCATTTTCTTTTATTTATTTATTTAATTAGTTATTTGTCATACTAGCAATGTAAGAGCAAAACATTAAAAATAAAAAATCTTTAAAAATAAACATATCAAGTAAAAAATATTTATCACAAATAAAATCTCCATCATTATGCAATTATCACCACAGTTAAAAGAATCAACTTTCTGAGTAAAGTGAAAAAGAATTAAAACATTTTCTAATTCTAAATCGATATCTTGAAGCACTATTTCTGTACATTATTATGTTGCTATACTTTAATAAAAAAAAGAGTTTTGGACACTTTCTTATTAATTTGATTAATGACTTCATAACAATAACCAAGCACAAAAATGTTAAAAATCTTCAAAAATAAATGTATCAAGTAAAATATATTTATCACAAATGAAATCTCCATATTATGAGATTTTAATCACAGTTAAAAGAATTAATTATCACAGCAAACTGAAAAATAATAAAAGTCATGCCTGATTAATTGTTCTAAATCTAGACGAAGAAGTACTATTCTTATAAAATATTATGTTGCAGAAAAATAATAGTACTTTAAACCTGAACTCTGTGTTTCTATATATATATCGCTTAAATGATAATACATTCTAGCAGGAACATTACTGTAAAAACATTCGATATAATTACAGTTTATGTTTAACTTAATAATATGAAACAATACTGTTGTAACAAATGTTCAAATTTTACATAACTTATACAAATACTAAATTTATATTACTTTACTTTCTTCATGATTACACATTAAATTTAAAATAATTTTACAATAATACATTTACATTAGAAAACTTTCTAAAAGAATTGGGTTTTAAATACAGTTCTATAGATATTACATCTGTGCATCACTTAATAATACTAAATTTATTTTAGAAAACCTTCTCCAAGTTTTATATGTGATTAACATGCTTCAATATACATTAAAATGCTACATGATTTTCGTATTAATACATTTGAAATTATCAAGTGATTTTCAGTAACTGAATTATTTATTAACAAATTTCAATACATGATCTTTACATGAATCAATTGGTAAAAGGAATATTTAAATTTAACATGATTTTTATGGGTGTAAATTTGATCAGAATACTTTCTGCTGTAAAATATATTAGTTTTTAACATGGGGAGACACACCACATCAGGTTTTTAATTTATCTTCACAGTTTACTGGGCAGATTTTCTAGACTGAAAACAATAATTTAGTCTGCTAGTGAAGGACAGTAATGTTCAAATCAATGTAAGCCCAATATGATTTTGTTTGTTTTAATCTTTTTACATTATTTTTATTATTTTTTTATTTTGTTGCTTGAAATAGAATGCAATTGTAACATTAAATTAGAAATTATTACACACTATCATAACTTCTCATTGTTTGAAATAGAAATTAATATCATTCAATTAAATTTAAAATATCACACTTTTTCCAAATATGACATTTACTTTTTTCATTTTCTTTTATTTCTTTAGTTAGTTAGTTTTTTGTTAGGAATGTAAGAGCAAACATTAAAAATCAAATTTGTTTATAAATAAACATATCAAGTAAAAAATATTTATCACAAATAAAATCTCCATAATTATGCAATTATCACCACAATTAAAAGAATCAACTATCTGAGTAAGGTGAAAAAGAATTAAAACATTTTCTAATTCTAAATCCATATCTTGAAGCACTATTTCTATACAATATTATGTTGCTATTCTTTAATAGAAGCATTTTTTGGACGGTTTCTTATTAATTTGATTAATGACTTCATAACAATAACCAAGCACAAAAATGTTAAAAATCTTCAAAAATAAATGTATCAAGTAAAATATATTTATCACAAATGAAATCTCTACATTATGAGATTATAATCACAATTAAAAGAATTAATGATCACAGGAAATTGAAAAATAATAAAAGTTTTGCCTGATTTATGGTTCTAAATCTAGATAAACAGTACTATATCTAGAAAATATTATGTTGCAGAAAAATAATAGTACTTTAAACCTGAACTCTGTGTTTCTATATATATATCGCTTAAATGATAATACATTCTAGCAGGAACATTACTGTAAAAACATTCGATATAATTACAGTTTATGTTTAACTTAATAATATGAAACAATACTGTTGTAACAAATGTTCAAATTTTACATAACTTATACAAATACTAAATTTATATTACTTTACTTTCTTCATGATTACACATTAAATTTAAAATAATTTTACAATAATACATTTACATTAGAAAACTTTCTAAAAGAATTGGGTTTTAAATACAGTTATATAGATATTACATCTGTGCATCACTTAATAATACTAAATTTATTTTAGAAAACCTTCTCCAAGTTTTATATGTGAGTAACATGCTTCAATATACATTAAAATGCTACATGATTTTCGTATTAATACATTTGAAATTATCAAGTGATTTTCAGTAACTGAATTATTTATTAACAAATTTCAATACATGATCTTTACATGAATCAATTGGTAAAAGGAATATTTAAATTTAACATGATTTTTATGGGTGTAAATTTGATCAGAATACTTTCTGCTGTAAAATATATTAGTTTTTAACATGGGGAGACACACCACATCAGGTTTTTAATTTATCTTCAGTTTACTGGGCAGATTTTCTAGACTGAAAACAATAATTTAGTCTGCTAGTGAAGGACAGTAATGTTCAAATCAGAAATTATTATACACTATCATAACTTCTCATTGTTTGAAATAAATATTGATATCATTCAATTAAATTTAAAATATCACACTTTTTCCAAATATGACATTTACTATTTTCATTTTCTTTTTTCTTTGTTTCTTTATTATTATTATTATTATTATTATTATTATTATTATTATTATTATTTATTTATTTATTTATTTATTTATTTATTTACTGATTTATTTATTTATTTATTTATTGTTATACTAGGAATGTAAGAGAAAAAAGTTAAATTAAAAATCTTTAAAAACAAACATATAAAGTAAAAAAATATTTTAGCACAAATAAAATATCCATAATTATGCATTTATAACCATTATTTAAAAATAATTAAATTTTGTTCTAATTTTAATACCAAATCCATAACTTGAAGCAGTATTTCTATAAAATATTATGTTTCACAGTATTAATAATACTTTAACTGAAAGTATTTGTTTTGAAAAAATCTGTTCTGTTTAAATGATACTATATGCTTGCAGTTCCATTATATAAAAACAATGGATATAGTTACAGTTTATATTTAACTTAATGATATGAAACAACACTGTTGTAACAAATGTATAAGAAATTGAGCAGCCAAAAATATATCAAATTTTTTTTCTTTTTAATTAAACCAGTTGGAAGAATGAACGTGTAAAGGCAATTCAGTGTATTTTTATATGCAACATAATAGTATCAAACAAAATGGTCTTACAATAAATATTTAGGATAATTTTGTTTTTTAAATATACCAACATTAAACATTAAACAAATTAAAAACTAATATTTGTTTAACAATATATTAATACATCATTCAATTAAATTAACAAATACCACACTGTTTCCAAAATAAAGAAACGAAAATGAAATTAATAAATTTATTTTTATTTTATTTTCTTACTTTTTTATTTTTTCATATTATACTAGGAATTTAAGAGCAAATCCAATAAAAGCAAGTACACTTTAAAGGTATCTGGACATCATTTTTCTGTAGTCATGATATCATGACATTCAAGTAAGACTGATTTTCTCTAAGTATTCCTCTAACAGAATAAAAAAAAAAAATAGTGCTAGGAGTCTGCAAAGTATGCCATGACATCATGACTCCAGTTGTGGATGGATGGATTACATGGCCTAATTCAAATCTTTCTCGACGTTGTCATATTTTGTCTTCTTTTTGTATGAATAAAGGTCAATTACCATTCAGATTATTATGTTTGAGACAAATAAAAAGCCATAACCATGTCTTCATCATCATTTCCAACTAAAAGCGGTTGTTGTTGTGGAAGATTAAATGTCTCAGCAAGCTTTTCCATATGAGGCTCCACACACTCATGCAGATTGTTCAGAAATACAAATTGTTGTTCTGCAGCAGTTAGATGGTATTTCTGGCAGATTTCGCAGTCTTTAGCTGCGACTGGACATCGGCCTTCAAGTAACTCTATGATGCAGCTAGTGAATAGACTTAAGTTTAACTCTCTGATGAAGCAGGAACGCTGATTTGGAAAAGATGATGACCACTGTTTCACTCTGATTGGGTTCTTCTTAGCATCAACAACATCACGTTCCTTGTAAAAATTCCACAGCTTTGGTAACAACACACAGTTTTCATTGTCCTTGCTTTCAATACTTTGTAAAGACTTTGTGAAATCCTCTTCATTGAATTTTGTGAGATCAATCCCACCACTGAAGCTGCAATCCAAAATTATCATCACCGTTTCAGCGTCCAAGGACTGCAATTGTTTCTCAATTTGTTTTGGAGTCATTCTGCTTAAAAGACCTCCTAAACACAATGATGACTGATCGTAATGTCCAGAGAAATACAGAAGGAAAAATGGATGTTCTTTTTCACGTATTTGCTGAGCAAGTTCACTGAATGCTTTTACTACTCTTTCACACATAAAGTAATCAATGACTGCTGGTTGTGATGTTTTTATCATTGTAATATTTTCTTCTCTAAAAACAAAAGGAATAAGTAAACAAAATGTTCATTTTTTTCTTTCTTTTTTTAAACATGTATTATATAATAAAAAATAAAAATTCGGATTTCACAAAAAATAACTATTTCTATTACTACAATCATAGCAAAAATTAAATATATAAATAATACATATTTATTTTCATATTAATTTTTTTATTAAAAACACAAATGACTAAAGACTAAAAAAATGGTTACTAAAGACAAAACAAAATAAATAAAACAATACTTTCACACATACACACACCCACAGACATATTTAAAGGCTTCAAAATAGATGAGTTAACTTTGAAATTTATCCCTTTTTGTAATAAATTCATTTAAAAGAAAAGAAAAAGTGATTAAAGCAAACACACACACACACACGTACACATACATTTTACCTGATTGCAACGATATTAAGATCTTGCAGTTTCTCTTTCATTACATTTGTATCAATAATAAATATTTGATCAGAGTGTTTTATATTATAATAATAATAATAATAATGTCAAATCAAAATAAATAAAATAATACTTTCACACACACACGCACTCAAAATAGGTGAGTTAAATTTTAATGTGATCCTTTTTTGTGGTAAATTCTTTTAAAAACAAAAAGGAGAAACGATTAAAGCAGCCACACCCATACACACACCCACACACATTTTACCTTATTCCAACGATATCAGGATCTTGTAGTGTCTCTTTCATTGTTATGGCATCATTAATATATATTTCAGCTACTTCTTTTCTACTATTATAGCCTGCGATGATAAGGGCAAAACAGTTTTCATGACCTGAGTTCAAATAAAAGAACAAATGTTTAAGTGTACACACGGATCAACTTAACAAAACATATTGGACATAACACACAGAAGTAAACACATATTATTTAGTTCAATGTGGTGTTTGGTTTTTGAAAAAGAAATTTATTTTGAAGTTTTATTATTATTTTTTTATTAAAATGCTCTCTCTCTCTCTCTCTCTCTCTCTCTCTCTCTCTCTCTCTCTCTCTCTCTCTCTCTCTCTCTCTCTGTATTGTAAATAAAACTAAAGAAATGATTAACAGAATCAAACGTATAAAAATAAATTTAAAACAATAAAATATTTCCATATGAACATTTATTATTATTATTATTATTATTATTATTATTACTATCATCATCATCACAGAGTTTAGGGTAATAATGCTACAAGAAATGAAATTAACTAATTGTATAATAAGAAATACATAAATTATTAGATGTTATGAAATATATTGAATAATAAAAATTACAGCTTCTTACAGGAAATACAAACTGAAAATAATAAAATCATTTCTAAGAGATAAAGAAAAAAGTAATTCTAAAAGAAAATCATTTGTATGAACTACACAGTAAAAGTGTAAATTTAGGCAGCTGTTTTGAAAGGCTCTTTATACAGATAGACATTCAAAGTTCACTAGCAAATATCTTGCAGACTTAATTAAATTACTTAAATTATTCAAATATTCATAAAATGTATGTCAGAAGCTTAATAATTATTTAAAAACCAATCCTATGTCCAAACACATAGACACAAGAATACTTACATGCACACATATACTGAAGCATACAAGAATTAAAATGACATACGCCTTTTCATAATTTAGAAAACTATTTCAAATTAAACCTACGCTCTTTAGATTCAGTTCTCTTAATTTTAATGCGTGATATTTGTTCATCCAAATGGTCTTTTGTTAGCTTACTGCCACAGCTCACAATGATTTTTCTTATGGAACACTCTCTCTGACATCTCTCTATGTTTCTCACGAGTCTCAAAAGAGCCTGAACAGTGGCTTTTGTGTTGCTGTACAATGCTTCTACAAATCAGACATTATAATTAAAACCAGTAATCAGCAAATCAGAAACTAGACTTTAAACTAACAAGCAGCTTTGTAAAATGTCAAAATCAATTTTCTTATGGCTGTTTTGTTGCTGGAGATATTTCATTGGTAATAAGATATAGGAGTAATTATACACACTCTTGAGAAGGAAATACATTTTTATATTAATCTTTTTTGGTTATCCAAAACTGTTCTCTTGTATCAAATAAACAAACATTTGGAAACACACATTTATTATTATTGATTTTTATTCTATTTTTTAATTCTAGTTCTATTCTGGGCTTTTCCAAATGTTTGTTTATTTGATACAAGAGAACAGTTTTGGATAACCTAAAAAGATTAACATAAAAGTTCACTTCCTTCTGCAGAAACTGCAATTAAAAAATAAAATAAAATAAAAAGAATGAATTATTTTTCATCAGTGACTGTTATTAAAGAATCTTTAATTCTGGATACCTCTGTAACTGAATGGCACAGTTAGTACTGATGACTGGTAAGTTCACTTACCAGAGTAGCAGAATGGTATAACTACTACAGATGAATCTTTACAAACATGGAACATTTTTTCAATGATTTCTTTCACATTCCATGCAGTTTTATAGTGCACCATTTGCCCAATTCCTTCTAATCCAGAAAATGTCTTGATGATCTGGCCAGATCTAATTTCTTCCTCTTTCAAAGAAAGGGGAAAACGAAACCGAAAAACATTCATATATATATATATATATATATATAGATAGATAGATAGATAGATAGATAGATAGATAGATAGATAGATAGATAGATACATACACATACATACATACATATATATATAAAAAACAAAGAAATAAAAGTAATAATAAAAATAAATAATAATAAAAAAACATTTGCAATAAAGATGCTGAATGTAATATCTATTAATGTGTTATGTTGTAATGTTGAAAATTATTTGGAAAGTTGTTTATACTATCATGTTGGTTAACTTGTAATAGTAACTTATATTGTAATATTGAAAAAATAATTTAGAATAGTCTCTTTAAATGTAATTTTGAAAATAACTTGGAATTCTGTAATACTGAAAAATAATTTGGAACAGTGACTTATAATGAAAAATAATTTACACTAGCAGCATATACCACAATATAGATAAATAATTTAAAATAGAGGCTTAATTTGTAATTTTGAAATTAACTTGTTTATACTGAAACATTGAAAATAGTATGGAATAGGAGTTTACATTACAATGTTGAAAATAATTTTCGAATAGAGGCTTATTTTTTAATTCTGAAAATAATTAGCAAAAGTGGATTAAACTATTGTTCAAAGTTATCTGGAATAGTAGTGGAAATTGCAATTTTTAAAATTTATAATTTAGAAAATAACTTCAAAATAGTGGCTTATTCTGTATTTTTCAAAATGACTTGAAACAGAGGCATACACTGTAATGTTGATAGAATGTTTAGTTACTTTGACAGTGATGTCCATTTCTCTTTGTGTTTGTTTCACAATAACTCAGTTTTAATTTATTTTTGATTGATTTTCATATTACTGCCTGCTCAGTTATAAGATTTTATGACACTTTTTACTAATAGATGACATTTTAATATCTTTATAATTTGATTTCGTTTGGATTTTCTGGTCTTTTTTTAAAAACTAATTTCCTGTATCAAATACTTAACATACTACAAACATAATATATGTACATGTATGTAATCAGAGTACAATTGCTGGTAGTAGGCTATAAGAGGCAATGGGGAAAACTGATTCTACAGTCCTTGATTGCTCAATCTGCTACAGTATACCTTAGGTAATTCAAACTATATCAGAAACATTGCATCTGGAATAAATAAAGAGAATTATATTACATCAGTAGTTGATAAATCGTATGGACCATAATCAGCATAATTAACTTTATTTTCATTTATTATGAGAAAAATAAAATAAGAGAAACTTACTGAATTCTGACCAGTTTTCCAGTTTTACACGACTGCCCCGCAGAAGTGGGTGGATTGGTCCTTCAAAAGAAAGGAAATAGAATTAAAAAAAAAGTTCTCATTATATCACATTTACTGTTAATTTCTTTCTTGCAAATGGGATAACACTAATTTTAACAAATTAGAGAAAGAAAATATACGAAATCTGCAGCAAAAAGAAAAAGAAGAAAGAAAGACCTATCAGGACATGTATAAGTTTTTTGCATTGCTCTATATCCTGACATGGAGAAAAGATGACATGCCAGTCCTGTCTTTATCAGTTAATAATCTCTACATGTTCCTTACCATACCAAGTATACCTACGAATAAGACATCCTCTAATAAACCAGTTAAAAAGAAACAACCCAAGACTTAATCTGTGACTGATCTCACATCAGCCAAGTATGTTTTTCACTGAGATACAGCCCTTTTTAGTGGCCAGTGTAAGTGATGGACTCTTCAGTATTAAATTGACATTTAGTGAGCAAAGAGGATTGATGTAAGTATGTACTAACCTACATTCAACATTTTGTTAGACCATATACAAACAATATCATCTGCTTTTATGTTATGAATGTCGTCTTCAGTTATTATGAGTTCAACTTTTACGGCTATTATTATTTCTTCGTGTAATCTTGCAGGCTCAGTTCCTTTTGCATCTGAAATCACAAAAGATATTATAAACTAATTAAGTTGGGACATTTTGTTATTTGTTGATGATATTGTCTATTCAAAAGGATTTAAATTTACCTGATGTAATAGAACTGAATCATCAACTGGAGTGAAAGAAATCATAGAAATATTATAAACTAATATTTGGGACAATTGTGTCTACATTTATGTGTGAGAACTGTCAATAACAATAGTACTTAACAATAAGATAACAGATGCATACTGTAATTATATTTGTGATGTTCTAATGCTTAAGAAGATACTGTCACATATTTTATATCAGTATTATTTATAGGATTGTTGTGTGTATTTCTGGGTATAACAATAACAGTTTGTGACAGCAGAATTTAGTTTTAATACGAATGATGAAATCATTAATACATATCAAACATCTGATAATGTTTAAGCATATCATATGATATAGAAGAATGCTATACAAAAATCATTTATGCCAAAAATATTTAGTGTTTAAATAAATAAAGGCTTATGCATTTATGATTAAAATGTATATACATTTTTTCTACTAAAAGCTACCTGCTGATGATTTATTTTGATTTGAATCTTCAGTATGCTCTTCATCGGGACCAGCAGAAGATTTTTCATCTGACGGAATGGTAACCAAATTCTCTGACAACATTCTGTTAATAATTTCCTTGTTGTCTTGAAATGGAACAGACGATCCAGTTCTGTAATCAACAAGACTGTTCAACAGGATTCATCAACTGGGGTGAAAGAAATCATAGAAATATTGTAAACTAACACAGACTTACCAGTGCACCAACTTACGAATTTTCCGTGTTCGAGCAGACGTCAAGTTAATTTTTTTTTTCTTTGCCTTACGAGGCAAAACGGTAGCTGCGCAACGAAGAACATAAAATCCGGCCAGCATCCGGCATCTCACTCGTTTACTTCATGATTACCTCGCCTTGGAAGCATCTCTGTTGTGTTGTGGTCGCATTTAGTGCAGTATTTTGCAAAAAAATATTTCTGACCATGGATCCTAAGAAAGTGAGTTCAAAGGACAATGCTGAGAAAAAGGTGTCCATTGATTTAAAGGATGAAATCATAGAAAAACATGAGCGTGCTGTGGGTGTCGTCGACATGGCTAGGCAGTATGAGAGTAATACTTCTACGACATGTACCATACGGAAGCAGAAGGAGTCGATAAAGGCTATAATTCCAGTCAAAGGCATTAAACAAAATTCAAAGCTGGAGACCTCTGTCTATGAAAAAAATGGAGAAGCAGCTCGCAGGGGAGGTACCATCTGCGAGAAGGCAAGATCAGTTTGAGTTCATTTGCTGCAATAGGCCGCAGGAACTTCAATGGACGAGGTGCTGGAAGAATTGTTTAAAGCCAGTCGGGACTGGTTCGACAATTCTAGGAGGACTGACATTCACTCCGTCATCAGGAACGGTGAGAGAGCGAGCTCGCATCTGAAGGCAGCTCAGGATTATCTGAAAACGTTTGCCGAAATCATAAGAGCCGAAAGATATGCCAAGAAAGATAGGGTAAACTTCACACTGTGCGGCTGATTACTTCACACGTGTTATCACGTTCATAGATTATATAAAGTATTGGAATTAAATTATAGGATGGTAAGAAAGTGATAAAACAAATATATATATATATATATATATATATGTACATAAAAATAAGATATTTTAAATTTCTTCATGTTGAAATTTTGGAACGTTCTCAACTCTGTAATGATAAGTACATTAAAAGTCAAGTCACGTTAACCTCTCACCAGTGTGGTGCTCAAGGACATGAGGAGGAAGGACGAGCGGAATGTACATCATGGTCTGTATGTAAAAGTTTGCAACTTCACTCTGATTCCGTTATTAAACGTTGTAAGTCTTTAACCATGACTTTTTAATATAATACAAACTCTTGCTTAAGTTTTCTCTTTGGCAGTCATTTTTTGAAGACCATGCGAATCGAGGAATCTCGCGAGACAGGAAGAAACGGTTCGGTGCGTGATAGTTACGTCTGTCCTAGACCTTTCTAATAACATGTATTCGTATATTTACAAATAAGATAGTCTTCACTAAACATTAAAGAGGTCTACCACTGTTGTCGATTATCTCTTTTTGATGACACAGTAAAGGTAATTACAGAAAATCATAAAAACAAGACTCACCCTGTATAATCTTTAAGAAGTTGGGAGAAAGGTAGGGATACGCACAGATACAAGTGCTTTGCTGCACGTAAAGCCCAATGGCGAGTGGAGAAAATCTCGCGAGATAGGATGATACTTACGGTTCGTGATATTTATATCTATGCTAGACCTACCGAACAACTCGGTTGGGGAATGGACAATTACATGTATTCGTACACTTACAAACAAAATACACTTCACTAAACGTTCAAGAGGTCTGCCACTGTTGTCGATTATCACTTTTTAATGAAAAATAAAGAATAATCTTCTCTGTGAACAAATTTAATAAGTATTCACCGTACTTGCAAAGATGAAAACTTCCGGGTTAACTAAACCTTTACGAGGACAGACATTATAATGATTATTCATTTACTTATAAAGAAGAAAATACTGGATTTATCTGATTTTTAAGACGTCTTCCCACATAAAAATAAAACAAAACGTTGAAGAGTTTTCTCCATTTCTCTTTATCATTTAAAACTGCTGAAATTATAGTCAACTTTCATCCCTAGAGTCTTTTTAATTTTACTTAAGTTTTTTTAAATTATTATTGTTATTATTATTATATAATATATTCTGATTAAATAAGGTAATGATTACACACACACACAACAGAAATTATTATACACTATCATGACTTCTCATTGTTTGAAATAAAAATTAATAGCATTCAATTACATTTAAAATATCACTCTTTTTTCCAATTATGACATTTACTATTTTCATTTTCTTTTCTTTCTTTATTTAGTTAGATTTTTGTCATACTAGGAATGTAAATTAAAAATAAAAAATCTTTATAAATAAACATATCAAGTAAAAAATATTTATCACAAATAAAATCTCCATAATTATGCAATTATCACCACAATTAAAAGAATCAACTATCTGAGTAAAGTGAAAAAGAATTAAAACATTTTCTAATTCTAAATCCATATCTTGAAGCACTATTTCCATACAATATTTTGTTGCTATACTTTAATAAAAAAAAAGTTTTGGACACTTTCTTATTAATTAGATTAATGACTTCATAACAATAACAAAGCACAAAAATGTTAAAAATCTTCAAAAATAAATGTATCCAGGAAAATATATTCTCACAAATAAAATCTCTATATTATGAGATTATAATCACAATTAAAAGAATTAATGAACACAGCAAAGTGAAAAATAATAAAAGTCATGCCTGATTTATTGTTCTAAATCTAGATGAAGAAGTACTATTTTTATAAAATATCATGTTGCAGAAAAATAATAGTACTTTAAACCTGAACTTTATGTTTCTATATATATATATGATAATATATTCTAGAGGTTCCATTACTATAAAAAAAATCGATATAATTACAGTTTATGTTTGACTTAATGATATGACAATACTGTTTTAACAAATGTCTTGTTTAAGAATTCATAAAGGTTTAGCATATTTCAACACACATTGAAATTTTACTTAACTTACACAAATACTAAATTTATATTACTTTACTTTCTTCATTACTACACATTAAATTTAAAATAATTTTACAAAAATACATTTACATTAGAAAACCTTCTGAAAGAATGGGCTTTTAAATAAACTTCTATAGATATTAAAACTGTGCATCACTTTGTAATAATAAATTTATATTAGAAAACTTTCCCCACGATTAAATACGTCATTGACATTGTTTTATATACATTAGCAGTTTACATGAGTCTCCTAATAATATATTTGAATGTGCGAAGATTTTCAGCAAAAACAATTATTTATTAAAAAGCCTTCAATACATGATCTTTCCATGAATCAATTGGAAAAAGGAATATTTAAATTTAACATAATTGGTATGGGTGTAAATTTGATCAGAATACTTTCTGCTATAAAATATATTAGTTTTTAACATGGGGAGACACATCACATCAGTTTTTTAATTTATCTTCACACTTTACAGGGCAGATTTTCTAGACTGAAAACAATAATTTAGTCTGCAAGTGAAGGACAATAATGTTCAAATCAATGTAAACCCAATATGATTTTGTTTTTTTAATCTTTTTACATTTTTCTTCTTATTATTTTTGTATTTTGTTGCTTGAAATAGAATGCAACTGTAGCATTAAATTAGAAATTATTATACACTATGATAACTTCTCATTGTTTGAAATAAAAATTAATAGCATTCAATTACATTTAAAATATCACACTTTTTTCCAATTATGACATTTACTATTTTCATTTTCTTTTCTTTCTTTATTTAGTTAGTTTTTTGTCATGGAATGTAAGAGCAAAACATTAAAAATAAAAATCTTTAAAAATAAACATATCAAGTAAAAATATTGATCAGAAATAAAATTTCCATAATTATGCAATTATAACCACAATTAAAAGAATTAACTATCTGAGTAAAGTGAAAAATAATTTAAAATTCTTCTAATTCTAAATCCATATCTTGAAGCACTATTTGTATACAATATTATGCTGGTACACTTTAATAAAAACATTTTTGGGACACTTTCTTATTAATTAGATTAATGACTTCATAACAATAACAAAGCACAACAATGATAAAAATCATCAAAAATAAATGTATCAAGTAAAATATATTCTCACAAATAAAATCTCTATATTATGAGATTTTATTCACAATTAAAAGAATTAATGACCACAGCAAAGTGAAAAATAATAAAAGTCATGCCTGATTTATGGTTCTAAATCTAGATGAAGAAGTACTATTTTTATAAAATATCATGTTGCAGAAAAATAATAGTACTCTAAACCTGAACTCTATTTTTATATATATATAGTTTAAATGATAATATATTCTCGCAGTTCCTTTGCTGTAAAAACATTTGATATTATTACAGTTTATGTTTAACTTAATGATATGAAACAATACTGTTGTAACAAATGTCTTATATTAGAAATTGTGCAGCAACAAATATCATATGAAAACATTTTTGTTTTAAACAAACCACTTGGAAGAAGGAATGTGTAAAGGAAGTGTTAAATAAAATGGTCTTATAACAAGTATTGTGATTCAAAAATAATAATAAAAATAAAATAAAAGCATAAAAAATGTTATTTAACAAAGTATTTATAGGTTTTGTTTTGCATAAGATAGACACAGGAATGAATTTTAAAGACACCTGTTTGTATTTTTGTTTTATATAATTCATGGTCAGATGTAATGATTATAAAATATTATGAAACTTAATACTTGATTAACAATATCTCAATATATTTTTTATGTTTCACATAATCAGTAAGAAATACAACTATTGTAACATATGAAAAATATGCAATTAATTTTTGTAAAATAGTATCTTAATATATTTTTCTGTTTTACATAACGGTGTTAACAAATATGTAATAAAGCAAGTGTCTGTAAATATAAACACTTGTTTCACAAGACATAAACACATGTTTAGTGTTTTACATTATTTGATGCTACATGTAATCATATTTTACTTAACAGACATCAATATGTTAAGAGTGTTTGAAAGAATTTTCTTTAAGGATTCATAAACCTTTAGCATATTTCAGTATACATTCAAATTTTACATAACTTATATAAATACTAAATTTATATTACTTTACTTTCTTCATGATTACACATTAAATTTTACAATAATACATTTACATTAGAAAACTTTCTAAAAGAATTGGGTTTTAAATACAGTTCTATAGATATTACATCTGTGCATCACTTAATAATACTAAATTTATTTTAGAAAACCTCCATGTTTTATATGTGATTAACATGCTTCAATATACATTAAAATGTTACATGATTTTCATGTTATTACATTTGAATTTATCAAGAGATTTTCAGAAAAACAATTATTTATTAACAAATTTCAACATGATCTTTATATGAATCAATTGGAAAAAGGAATATTTAAATTTAACATGATTTTTATGGTTGTAAATTTGATCAGAATACTTTCTGCTGTAAAATATATTAGTTTTTAACATGGGGAGACACATCACATCAGTTTTTTAATTTATCTTCACAGTTTACTGGGCAGATTTTCTAGACTGAAAACAATAATTTAGTCTGCAAGTGAAGGACAATAATGTTCAAATCAATGTAAACTCAATAAAACTGAGTTTTGTTTGTTTTAATCTTTTTACTTTTTTATATTATTTTATTTTTTTATTTTGTTGCTTGAAATAGAATGCAACTGTAACAGTAAAGTAGGAATTATTATACATGATCATAACTTCTCATTGTTTCAAATAGAAATTAATATCATTCAATTAAATTTAAAATATCACTTTTTCCAAACATGACATTTACTATTTTCATTTTCTTTTATTTCTTTGTTTCTTTATTATTATTATTATTATTATTATTATTTATTTATTTATTTATTTATTTATTTATTTATTTTTTGTTATACTAGGAAGGTAAGAGAAAAAAATTAAAATTAAAAATCATTAGAAATAAACATATCAAGTAAAAAATATTTTAGCACAAATAAAATATCCATAATTATGCATTTATAACCACTATTTAAAAATAATTAAAAAAAATTTCTAATTTTAATACCAAATCCATAACTTGAAGCAGTATTTCTATAAAATATTATGTTTCACAGTATTAATAATACTTTAAACTGAAAGTATTTGTTTTGAAAAAATGTGTTCTGTTTAAATGATAATACATGCTTGCAGTTCCATTATGTAAAAACAATGGATATAGTTACAGTTTATATTTAACTTAATGATATGAAACAACACTGTTGTAACAAATGCCAAAAATTTTATATCAAAACATTTTTTTGTTTAAATTAAACCAGTTGGAAGAATGTATCTGTAAAGGCACTTCAGTGTATTTTTATATTCTACATAATAGTGTTAAATAAAATAGTATTACAACAAATATTTTGTATAATTTGTTTGTTTTTTTTTTTTTTTTTTTTTTTTTTAAATATTCCAACATTAAAAATTAAAGAAATTAAAAAATAATATTTGTTTAACAATATATGAATACATTATTGAATTAAATTAACAAATGATTCCAAAAGTAAGAAAAGAAAATGAAAATAGTAAATTTATTTTTCTTTTCTTTTCTTACTTTTTTAATTTTTCACATTATACTAGGTATTTAAGAGCAAATCCAATTAAAGCATATCTTTCGTGATACAAAAGAAAAAAAACTAAATAAAATTTGCCTTCCAGTTGCAAGAATAACAAGCAAGTACACTTCAAAGGTATCTGGACATCATTTTTCTGTAGTCACAACATCATGACATTCAATTAAGACTGATTTTCTCTAAGTATTCCTCTAACAAAATAAAAAAAATAGTGCTAGGAGTCTGCAAAGTATGTCATGACATCATGACTCCAGTTATGGAGGGACGGATTAAATGGCCTTCCCCTCAACCCAAACTGTTTTAGAAGGTCTTATCGATGACTGCGTAATGGACTCAGCTATTTTTGAACGTAAGATGAAATTAGCCGATTATTTTAGAAACTGAAGTGGAGAAAAATTACCGATAACTCAAAAACTGATCCCGAGATCGTTAAAACTTACAGAAAAGTACAAGAAAATGTTGGAAAATTTCAAATAAACAAAATTCTGCGGTTATAGAACGACGTACTCTCGGTAATCTACGCAATAATCAAACCGGCAGACAAAGGATTAACAACTGTTATTTTATCAAGGTAAAATTACATCCGCGAAGACAACTTAATAATATGAAATATTATTTTAAAAAAATTGGACAAAACCATTTGCCAAACCAATAGAAATAAATTCATAATCAATACATTGAATCTATTCATGTATGAATGCATTAGGTGTTTTTGTAAGTATGTATGTTTGTATGTATATATATATGTATACCTACATACATACATACATACATACACACACACACACACACATTATGTTTTAACCATAATCATCATCATCATCATCATTTTTTTCATCTTGAATGCAGTTTAAAATCGATGGAATATTGAGAGAGATAAATTCAGATTTCGAGGATTTCCTGCCATTGATTGAGTCCATTGTTTTAAGTGAGAGCGTTTCTGTGAAGACTCTACATTTTAACTACCCTGTTTAAGAGTGGTGTTCTGGAAATAAACAAAGTCGCGAGAATGCAAGAATGAAAAAAAAAATAATAATAATAATAATAAAAATAATAATAAAACAGTTATATAACGTCTGCAGTTAAAGCTGATATTTCACTGTATTGTCTATTGAATTAAATATAAAAAAAGTAATTCAGAATATTTTTTAAAATTTTTAATATTTGTTTAAAAAAATTCGTATGCTATTAGAGAGGGAGGGATGAAGGGACAGACAAGATCGAGCGGGAGAGAGCTACACTAAAGTATGTAAGTATGTATGTATGTAAGTATGTATGTATGTATGTACGTATGTAAGTATGTTTGTATGGATGTATGCTTGTATGTACAATTAAATGTCGGATTATGCCATTTTGGCCTGCATGAAATTAACCTTAACGCCGATGTTCTACAGTAAAATGCAAACGTCATTACGTTCAACGTGACGTCATTCATCAGCGTGACGTGTCGTGGTAAAAAAAAAGGGGGGCCTGAAATACATTTTCCCTTTAAAATATATTTAAACGAAAGTAAATAAAATAAATAAAAATTAACAATTAAAGACAAAAGAAGCTAAAACAAACAAGCACAGAACAATACAATAATATATACATATATATATATATATATAATAAAAAGATGATAAAAACAAAAAATGGGTATGGACAATAAAATATATACACTGACCTCTACCTATGCAAAGACCTAGCATGTTTATTTTGTATCAGTTCATTGTTATTAACGACGAGAAGTCAACCAAACCAATAAAATAGTAACTTGGAATAATAACAATAATAAAAACAATTTAAATTATTATTTGTACCACAGTTAGCACACTTTGAAATGTTATACATTACACAGACAGTTGTGAATCTACACAAGAAGAGACAAGTGGTTTAGCAAGACGTTCAAGAGGACTGCCACTCTTGTCTTGCTGACTATTTCTACTTTGGAAAATACGATAGTAAAACAGAATATAGAACCTATTAATCTTATTTACATGTATTAGAATGCTGATGAAGAAACTACTGGCTTAAACCTTCAAGAGGTCTGCCTCTCTTATCGATACGTCTCTTTTTTTTCTTTTTTTTTGTTGTTTTTTTGAAGATACAACAGATAATAAAAATCAAATACTGCATGTAATGATGTATTCATTTACTTATAAAGAAGAAAACTACTGGTTTAACTAAACCATCTTTGAGGACTGCCATTTTAATAATTATTGATTTATTCATATACTCAGAGAGAACTTTCAAGAAACGACCACAACAAAAATACTGATTTAACAACATCATGTGGGCGATTTTTTTATATTTCCATGAGAAAATACCTGTCACTAACCTCATAACGTCGATCCCAAACAGGGAAAGAAAAATTACATTCTGATAAAATTTTATTATGAATTTATGTGTGAAAGCTTTAAATTTCAAAAAAGTACATAAAACTAAGTTAATCATCACCATACAGAGCGTTATTTTTTAAATTGCTTTTGTTTATTTAGTTATTTCTTTCTATTATTATTTTTTTTTTTATTTACTTAATAAAATAATACTCTTTGAAAGCTTTACAAGTGGAAGAAAGATTACTAAACTTACATTAAAAATCTCCATTAATTGAACTTTGACATTATTATTATTATTATTATTTTTTTATTTTTTATAATTGTTGTTATGTAGTCTGCATGCATCATTAAAAGTTTATTTTATTTTTATACTTTATGATTGTCAAAGATCTTTTGCCAGTTTCACATATACTGATGCTGCTTTAAAAAATGCAGTGCTTTTATTGAGTTTAGACAATTTTATGAAGGAAATGTATTGTTCTTTTTATACATAGTATGCACATGCCATCAGAAGAAACACTTTTAAAAAACATTTTAATTTCAACACCTTGTTTTATTTATAAATTTATTTCACCAACACAAAATTAAATTTTATATTTTGTTACTTGTTAAATTTGATTTGTAATTTTGATATGTACAATTTATATATATATATATATATTGTTTATTTGTTTTCATTGTACAGTGAATTGTATGAAAGTGACATCTCACTGTGCAGTTGGAATTGGTTTTTTATCAGATGATTTACTGTCTTCAAATATCACAGGTGGAAATTTATGTTACCCATATAATTTATTTTACTAGTAGAATGGACCTAAAATGGAATCACCTGTTCATGTGGCCTTCTGCATAAAGTGATTCACTCAAGGCATTTCTGTAAATTTGATTTTGCCTTTGGAAGAGGTATGAATTGTGTAACCAACTATTTGTTCCAGATACCAGCCACTGTTACACAGACCATAACATCTCTCTACCATGATTGTGGTTACTCTTCTGCACACACTGAATAACACAAAAGATTCTTTGTTGTCTAAGGTAATGGCCAAAAAATGATGATGTGTGCATGCTCGTTAATCATGATGAAAACTATGTATTCAGTTACTTGAGGAGAAAGTAGCTGTTTTCACTAAACATTCAACAGGATTGCCACTGTTGTGAGTTATCTCTTTTTGATGATACAGTAAAGAATAATATATCACTGTCTTAACTAATCAAATACTACATGCAATGATGTATTTATGTAATTATAAAGAAGAATACTGGTTTAATTAAACCTTTATGCGACTGGCATTAGAATGATAATTCATATGAAACTTATAAAGAAAATACAGGCGTCACTAAACTTTCAAGAGGACTGCAACTTATAAAAATGAAACAAAACCTTCAAAACCTTTTTGTCATTTAAAGCTGCTTAATTATAGTTTATAATTGTAGTGACAAAAAATCACTATCTTCTTTTCTTTTAATAATTTTATTTTTTAGTTATTGTTGTTGTTATTATTATATATAATAATACATTCTGAATCTAGTTTTCTATTACATTTTTATTACAAACACATATAATTAATTAAGTTTTTATATATATATATATATATTAAAAAGATAAATAAATTCAACATCTTTTTTTTTACACTTTATTATTAATTTGATTCATGAGTTAATAACAAAAACCAACCATCATATGGTATTTTACTGAATACAGAAACATTAAAAATAAAAAATCTTCAAAAATAATATATCAAGTAAAAAATAAAATTCTTTTGTTTAAATGATAACATATTCTTGCAATTCCATTACTGTAAAAACAATTAGTATAGTTACAGTTTAACTAAATGATATAAAACAACAGTTGTAATAAATATCTTGTATAAAAAACTGTGCAGCAAAAACAATATCAAAACATTTTTATTTTAAACAAACCAGTTGGAAGAATGAATGTCTAAAGGCACTTCATTGTATTTTTATATTCTACGAAAGTGTTAAATAAAATGATCTTATAACAAATATTTTAGATAAAAAAAAAATAATAATAATAATAAAAACAAAATTTGGTTTAACATTTGTTTTACATAGCTACAAGAATGAATTTCTAAATACAATTCTATTTGTATTTATGTTTTATACAATTCATTATCAGATGCAAAGATTATTAAAAAAAAACATGAAACTTCTACACTTGATTAATAATATATCCTAATATATTTTTTATGTTTTACATAATCCAGTATGAAATACAACTATTGTTACAAATAAGAAAATTGTGCAGATTAATATTTGTAAAAAAATATCTTAATATATTCTTATGTTTTACATAATAATGTCAAACATTAATAATGTTAAAGTAACATTTGTTTCACAAGGCATAACACATTTTTGGTGTTTTACATTATTCAGAGCCATATGTAATCATTATAATATTTTGCTTAAGAAAACCTTAATATTTGGTTAAGGAACATGAATACATATATACAGGTAAATGGTGAAATATACAAATGTGCCATGTCCCTGAATATCCCACTGTTTTGGGGGAAATAGATTAAGTGTCACATTTGTTTCACATATAATTCACTGCCACATGCACTCATTGTAATATTTTGCTTTAAAAAAAAATCCATAATTAAAATTTGGTTAAAGAACATCAGTACATGTATAGAGGTAACTAGTGAAATACACAAATCATGCATGTCACCACACATGCATAGCTAAGAGTTTATTATATATATAATATATATATTTAAATACACAAACAAACACAGACATTTTATATATATATATATATATATGTATCACCAAAAATAAAATTTGCATTAGAATATTTTCTGGTACAAAATTAACATTTCCCATGATTTTACAGTAATAAATTATCTGCATTAGAAAACTTTCAGTTAAAATGAATTTTTATTAATATATTTCATTAATGTTTAACAAGATTTTGTTATAAATAAAGTTAAAACTAGAAAATGTTGTCTAAGAATTCATAATGGTTTAACATATTTCAATATATGTAACTTTCTTAAATTAAATTTAAATAAATTTAAATTAGAAAACTTTCTAAAATAATGGGCTTTAAAATATACTTCTATAGATATTAAAACTGCACCACTTTTTAATAATAAATTTATATTTGAAAACTTTCTCCAAGTTTAATATGTAATTAACATGCTTCAATATACATTAAAATTTAACATGATTTTTGAATTAATACATTTAAATGTATCAAAATATTGTCAGCAAAAACAATTATTTATTATCGAACTTCAATACATGGTTTTTATGTAAATCAATTACAAGAATGAATATTTAAAGTTTAACATGATTTTTATGGTAGTAAATTTGATTATAAAACGTTCTGCTATAAAATATATTAGTATTAACATCATATTATGCTTATATATTTTTTTCTTTCTTTTTTGTTTTTATTCTTATTGTTTGAAATGGAATGCAACATATTATTAAATTAGAAATTATTATACACTATCATAACTTTTCATTGTTAGAAATTAATATCATTCAATTAAATTTAATAGAGAGAGAGAGAGAGAGAGAGAGAGAGAGAGAGAGAGAGAGAGAGAGAGAGAGAGAGAGAGAGAGAGAGAGAGAGAGCACTGGCAAACCAGTCCCTATTTATGCCAAAAATTTTGGTCTCAATATGTATATCACGTTTGTTAAAACTGTATATTATGGATACTGGATTGGTTTGCATCCCCAAAGGGTGTACATAGATATATATGTTTTCTTACATTTTATTATTATTAATTTCATTAATGATATAATAACAAAAAAAAACCCATTTATTTCTGAATACAAAAACTTTAAAAATGCTCTCCAGTCTTAAGAATAACAAAGTACAATAACAAACAAGTGCACTTTAAAGGTATCTGGACAACATCATTTTTCTGTAGTCATGATATCATGACATTCAAGTAAGACTGATTTTCTCTAAGTATTCCTCTAACAGAATAAAAAAAAAATAGTGCTAGGAGTCTGCAAAGTATGCCATGACATCATGACTCCAGTTTGGATGGATGGATTACATGGCCTAATTCAAATCTTTCTCGACGTTGTCATATTTTGTTATGAATAATGATAAGTTGCCAGAGCAATAAAATGAAAGCTTAGAAACTTACAAAATTAGTTTTCAGCCATTTATTCATATCACCACAAGTACACTTGCAACTTTTTGCATCTCAGATTATTTTGTTTGAGACAAATAGAAAGCAACAGCCATATCTTCATCGTCATTCCCTTCTAACTGTGGCTGTTGTTCTTTGTTGTACTTATGAACAAGCTTCTCCACATGAGGCACCACACACTCGTGCAGATTGTTTAGAAATACAAACTCTTCTTCTGTAGCTGTTAGGTGGAAGGTCTGGCAGTATTCACACTGGTCGTTTTTCACTGGACACTGGCCTTTAAGCAAATTTGTGATGCAGAGAGTGAATAGACTGTTTTTAACTCCCTGTGGAAGAAGGAACGCTGCTCTGTAACAGACGATGTCCACTGTTTCACAGTGGTTCTGTCCTTCTTAGCACCAAGACCATCGCACTCGTCCTCCAGATTCCACAGCTTTGGTAACAACACATAGTTTTCATTGTCCTTGCTTTCAATACTTTGTAAAGACTTTGTGAAATCCTCATCGCTGAATGTTGTCAGATCAACCCCACCACTGTAGCAGCAATCCAGAATTATCATCACCTTTTCAGCATTCAAGGACTGTAATTCTTTCTTAAGTTGTTTTGGAGTCATTCTGTTGAAACGATCTCCGAAATGCAATGATATATGATTATTATGCCCAGTGAAATACAGAAGGAAAAATGGATGTTCTTTTTTATGTATTTGCTGATGAAATTCTCTGAATGCTTCAATTACTTTTTTATCCATAGAGTGATCACTAAGCGCTGGTTTTGATGTAGTTATCAATTTAATATTTTCTTTTCTAAAAACAAATAAAGTAAGTAAACAAAAAGATAATTTTAATTTAAACATAAATAAAATAACTAATTCTGTTCCTACCATCACACCAAAAACTGAATATTTAAATAATACATTTTCATTTTTATATTAATTTTCATTAAAAACACAAATAACTGTGTAAAAGATATGATACAAAACAAAATAAATTCAAAGCAATAAATTATCACTTGACACTTACTGCATATTCAGCAACATTTTTCATAATCATTTTAAACAGTGATAGATGATTTGTAACAATTCCTGCTCAATACATATTTACTATCAACAAACAGGAGACAGAAAACATTTAAAAGCATGGCACTAAATAAAGGAATTAAACAAAAGCCCAGTGGCAATAAATGCACAGAAATAAAGAATATCTTACTGATTTGTTTAGGACTTTTTGCATAAGTTTAAAAAGTATTAATTACAGCAAAAGTGTGAAACACTACTACTACTACTACTAATAATAATAAAGACATAGAAAGATAATAATTAAAAAATTTTAATAATAAAGACAAAACAAAACAAATAAAACAATACTTTCACAAACACATGGACACACATAAAGGTTTCAAAATAAGGGAGTTAAATTTGAATCTGATCCCTTTTTGTGATAAATGCATTTACAAAAAAAAAAAAAAAAAAAATGTATAAATACTTAAGCACCCACACCCACACATTTTACCTTATTCCAATTATATTAGGATCTTGCAGTGTCTCTTTCATTAAATTTGCATCATTAATGAATATTTCAGCTGATGCTTTGTCAGAATCATGGCCTGCGATGATAAGGGCAAAACAGTTTTCATGACCTGAGTTCAAATAAAACAACAAATGTTTAAGTGTACACACTGGTCAACTTAACAAAACAAAAAGTCATTAAACATACCACGCACCAGCAAACACATATTATTTACTTCAATGTGATGATTGTTTTTTATTTTTATTTGTTTTTTTATTTGGAAGTGGTAATTTAAATTTTTGATGAAACTGTTCTCTGTTTTGTGTGTGTGTGTGTTTTGTGAATAAAACAAAAAAAAAAAATTAACAGAATCAAGCATGCAAAATAAGTTTAATCCAATAAAATCTTTCTTTATGAACATATTATTATTATTATTATTATTACCATAATCACAACCTTTGGTGTAATCATGCTACAAGAAATGAAATTAACTGATTACACAATAAGAAATATATAAATAATTAAATTTATGGAAACATATGAAAAGAAAAATTACACACACACACACACACACACACACTATGAATGTAACACACACACACACACACAGAAATGTACCCATAACATAAACCAATACAACTCAACTTACCTACAGGAGAGAAGCACCGCCCATGAACTGAACAATTAAGTGGATTTTTCCATGACTGGCACAAACAGTCAACGCAGAAACTGGGACATGCTTCATCACAATGTCTTGACAAATGTCTTATTTTTGCTATTTAAGAAATAGATTTTTAAAGCAGATTACAGTTAAATTAAATTACCATTTAGACTAGCAGAGATTTAAATATATCTAGTCAAGTATTATTAGCAAAAATTGGTTGACAGTTATAAACAAAACAATAATTAAGAATCACACAAATCTATTAATTTAAGACGATTTGTTTCTGTTTTTTAAGTGTTTTCTTTACATGTACCAGAAGATTCAAAATCTTGCAAAGAAATATTCTTGTAAATACCAGAAATATTCTTTTTCTTACCTGCAAATCGTTTCTTACAGGAAATACACACTGAAAATAATGAAATCATTTGTAATAGATGAAATACTTCTTTAATTGCAAAGCAACTGAACAGCAAAAGTATCTTCAGAGGTGAAAAATTAGGCAGATGCTTTTGGAAAGGCTATTTAATTTAAAGGATTAGCAAAAACAGACACATACACTTTTATAAACATGAATATATATACAGTGGTGGGATTCAAAAATTTTTAAAACAGGTTCTTTTGGTAATAGTAAGTCAGCTTTGATCTGTAGGCTACTAGATGCTACATGCTACCAGGTGAAATTATTATTAATAATTTATTTTTGCCAAATAAAAAACACAGTGGTTGAAATATTATTTGACAACACTGATGAGATTGTACACGGTTAATAATCACTTAATATAAAGCAAGGAGTGACTTATGTAAGCAAATCAACACCAAGCTAGCTCTATTAACAACTGGTTTCATTGAACTCATGAAATTCCAAGAATGGGTTTTACAAAACATTGCAAACTAGCTTAATCCTATCACTGTACATACATACAAACAGACATTCAAAGTCCACTAGCAAATATGGTCTTGTACAATTAATTTATTCATGTTATTCAAATATTAATAATCTTTGTTAGAAGAAACCAGTCCTATCCACACACATACACACACACACACACACACATACAGATACACACATGCTGAAGCAGACATAGTAGAATTAAAAGGAAAAAAATTAAAAAAATTCTAGTTTAGAAAACTATTTGAAATTAAACCTACGTTGTTTCTGTGTTTCAGTGTGAGAATGACAGGATATAAGTTCATCCAAATGGTCTTTTGTTTCCTTACTGCCACAGCTCACAATGATTTTTCTTATGGAACACTCTCTCTGACATCTCTCTATGTTTCTCACAAGTCTCAAAAGTGCCTGAACAGTGGCTTTTGCGTTGCTGGACAGTACTTCTACAAATCAGACATAATAATTAAAACCAGTAATCAGCAAATCAGAGACTTTAAAATAACAAGCAGCTTTGTAAAAAAAAAAAAATGTAACAATTTTCTTGTGGTTGTTTTGTTGTGAGAGACATTTCATTGCTAATAATAAAGTATAGCAGTAATTTTATACTCAAAAGAAGACTGCCATTTTTCTTTCTGTTATGTGTACTTCTGATATGTTTTGTCTGAAGATAAATTTATTCACACTTGCTTGTTACCTAATTAAGTAAATTACTGGCAAAGTTAAAATTTTGCTTACTGTAGTGAAATGTAAAACTATTAGGGATGAATTATTTTTCATAAGTGATAATTATTAAAGAATCTTTAATTGTATATACCACTATGACTGAATGGTGCAATTAGTACTGAATTCACTTACCGTAGTGGCAGAACGGTACAACTACTACAGATGAATCTTTACAACCATGGACAATTTTTTCAATACTTTTTGTCAGATTCCATGCAGTTTTATTGTTGCAAACACTGTGCAACATTTCCCCAATTCCTTGTAATCCAGAATCTGTGCTCATGACCCGGCCAGATTGAACTATTTTCTCTTTTAAAGAAAGGAAAAAAAAAAAAAAAAATAAAAAATAAATAAATAAAATAATAATATTGAAAAATAATTTGGGAAATGAGTTACACTGTATTGTTGAAAGGTAATTTGCAATAACAGGTTATGTTATAGTACTGAATATAAATTGGATTAATGTGTTATACTGTAATGTTGAAAATAATTTAGAAAGTTGTTCATATTAAGTTGGTTAACTTTGTAATAGTAACTTACACTGTAATACTGAAAAATAATCTGGAATAATGAATTAAAATATAACACTGAAAAATAATTTGGAACAGTGACTTAAGCTGTAATATTGAAAAATAGCAGCATGTAGCACAATATAGATAAATAACTTAAAACAGAGGCTTAATTTGTAATTTTGAAATTAACTTGGAATAGTGGCTTATACTGTAACTTTGATAGAATATTTAGTTACTTTGGAAAGTTGTTTATACCATGTTGGTTAACTTGTAATAGTAACATATTCTGGAATACTGAAAATAATTTAGAATAGTGACATTAAATGTAATTTTGAAAATAACTTGGACTAATGACTTATTTTGTAATACTGAAACAAATCTGGAATAATGGGTTATAACATAACACTGAAAAATATTTTGGAACAGTTACTTGTACTGTAATATTGAAAAATAATTTACATTAGCAGCATGTACCACAATATAGATAAATAATTTAAAATAGAGCCTTAATTTGTAATTTTGAAATTAACGTGAAAAAGTGGCTTATACTATAACTTTGATAGAATATTTAGTTACTTTGACAGTGATGTCCATTTCCCTTTGCATTTGTTTCATAATATCTGTTTTAATTTATTTTTGATTGATTTTCATATTACTGCATAATCAATCAGGTGACTTTATAATAACACTTTGTATAATAGTTGCCACAAAATTTTAATGTAGTTTTCTTTTCTTTCATTATTTTTTTTTTTTTACTAATTACCAGTATCAAACATTTAACAGACTACAGATATAATATATTATAAATGTATGTCATCATAGTGCACTTGCTGGCAGTAGACTATAAGATGCAATGAGGAAAACTGTTTCTACAGTCCTTGCTTACTGAATCTGCTATAGTCTAGTTTAGGTAATTCAAACTATATCAGAAACAATTACAAGAAAAATAAAAATAAAAATAAAAGAAACTTACTGAATTCTGACCAGTTTTTCAGTTCTTTGCCAGTGCTTTGGAGAAGTGGGTGGACTGGCCCTTCAACAGAATAGAAATACAATCATAAAAATTCTTATTGTATTACATTTACTGTTAATTTCTTTCTTGCAAGTGGGATAACACAGATTTTAACAAATTAGAGTAAGAAAATGTACGAAATCCACAAGAAGAAGAAAAAGAAGAAAGAAAGACCTAACAGGACATGTATAAATTTCTTGCATTGCTCTATATCCTGACATGGAGAAAAGATGACATGCTGCTGCCAGTCCTGTCTTTATAAATTAATAACCTCTACATGTACCTTACCATGCCAAGTATGAATATACCATAATAAACCAGCTAAAAGGGAAACAGCCCAAGACTTAAACGATGATTCATCACACATCAGCACAGAATGTTTTTCACTGAGATACAGCTCTCTTCAGTGGCCAGAGCAAGTGATGGAATTTTCAATATTTAACATTTAGTTTGCAAACAATATAAGATGTAACAGGGCTTGAAATGGCCAGTTGCCAAATTGCCAGAATGTTAAAAATATTATGGGTTAGTCACTGAAAAATATGATTTGAACAACCTTTTTTTTTTTTTAATAAAATTATAACACAAGGGCCATTATTAATAATTATATCGAAAATATTTATTTCACATAAAAGGTTTTGCTTGCATTTTATTAAACTTCAAAAATTTAATGATCAAGTACATATTTCCTTTCACTTAAATGCTGAAATATGAATGTTTTTTTGCTTGGGCTATCAAAAACAAATTTGGGCCACTGAATTTGTTTCAAAATGAATATTTAGTGGCCCACGTTTGTTTTTTGGGTCACCGTACATTTCAGATGAGTTTTGAGCCCTGTATAAGTATGTACTAACCCATATCCAACATTTCCTGAGACCACATACAAACAATATAATCGGCTTTTATAACATGAATGGAGTCTTGAGTTATAGCCAGTTCCACTTTTTCTGATAATATTTCTTCGGATGATCTTGAAGGCTTATTTGTAATCACCTCAGTTGCATTATCTGAAATCATAGAAATATTATAAACTAACTTGAGGTATTGTCATTTGCTGATGATACTGCCTCAGCAAAAGAAATCATAGAAATATTATACCATTAACATTTGGGGCAACTGTGTCTACATGTGTGTGTCAGAACAATAAAAATAGTACTTAACCATAAGATAACAGATGACCTGTAATTATGTTTGCTAATTTTTAAGAAGATACTGTTACAGATTTTCTATCAGTATTAATATAATTATGGCCATCACTTTGGCCATGTTTTGATAGGACTGTTCTTTGTATTTCTGAGTATAAAAATAACCAGTTTGTGATATCAAAAGGATCTTTTAATATGAATGATGAATTTGAAGTCATTAATGTGTGCAAAACCTGTTACGAATTAAACATAAATCATGATGTAGAGGAATACTAATTGAAAAAAAATGTATGTCAAAAACATTTAGTGTTTAATGGCTTATACATGTATCCTTCAAATTTATGAAAAACATTTTTTTTTTCCTGAAACCTACCTGGTGCTGAAAGATTATTTTTATTTGAATCTGCAGTATGCTCTTCAGCAGGACCAGCAGAAAATAGTTCATCTGAAGAAATGCTATTGAAATTCTCAGGATTTATTCTATTAATAAAACTGGCGTTCTTTCGAAATGGTACAGATGATCTGGTTCTGTAATTAGCTTGAAACATGTTGTTATTTGCTGATGATGTCAACTTTTCAGCAGAATTTAAAACGTCCTGATGTAATGGAACTGAATCATCAACTGGGGTAAAAGAAATCATAGAATATTATATTATATTTAAACTAATATTTGGGGCAACTGTGCATACAGTGGATGTGTCATAACTATCTCAATAAAAATAGTAGTTATATATATAAAAAAAAAAAATTCCTGAAACCTACCTGGTGCTGAAAGATTATTTTGATTTGAATCTGCAGTCTGCTCTTCAGCAGGACCAGGAGAAAATAGCTCATCTGAACGAATGTCATTCAAATTCTCAGGAAATGGAATAGACGATCCAGTTCTGTAATTAACTGGAGACATATTGTTATTTGTTGAACAGACCCTCTGTTCAAATGGTTTTAAATCTGTCTGCTGTAATGGAACTGAATCATCAACTGCGGTAAAAGAAATCATAGAGTATTATAGACTAATATTTGGGGAAACTGTGCATACAGTGGATGTGTCATAACTATCTCAATAAAAGTAGTACTTAACAGTGAGATAACAGATGCATACTGTAATTATTTTTCTGAAGTTCTAATGCTAAAGATGATACTGTTACTGATTTTCTATCGGTATTATTATAATTTTGGCCATCACTTTTGCCATGTTGTTTGTATTTGAGGTTATAACAATAACAATTCACAACAGCAAAAGTTTCTTTTAATATGAATGATGAATTTGAAGTCATTAAAGGGTGCCAAACATCTGATAAAATTTAAACAAATCATATGATTATGATGTAGAGGAATGCTATACAAAAAATATTTATGTCAAAAGTATTTAGTGTTTAAAGGCTTATACATGTATCCTTTAAAATGAACGAATTTTTTTTTTTTTCTGAAACCTACCTGGTGCTGAAAGATTATTTTGATTTGAATCTGCAGTCTGCTCTTCAGCAGGACCAGGAGAAAATAGCTCATCTGAACGAATGTCATTCAAATTATTAGGAAATTGATTAGACGATCCAGTTCTGTAATTAACTGGAGACATATTGTTATTTGTTGATGAGACCCTCTGTTCAAATGGTTTTAAATCTGTCTGCTGTAATGGAACTGAATCATCAACTGGGATCAAGGTCATTTGCCTCTCATATGAAACATTTCCTGGCTTCAGAGTTGTATTCTCAGGTTTTGCCTCGTTTGTGACTGAAATGGAATCACCTCGCTGGCTTGCATTAGTGTCCCATGTTAACTGTGTCAGTGAATTTTCATTTTTGTCTGGTTGGTATGGTACAACAGATATGTTACTGAACTTTTTAAAACACTCTGAACAGTAAGGTGCTGTTTGAACTGTACTGAAGTTACCACAGTCTCTTTTACAAAGTGAATTTAACAACATCTTATGTTTTTTACTAGCATTTACAAGTGTGTTGGTGTTGAAATTATTGGATTCAGAGGTTACGCGACTAGGGGACCAATTGTTGTCATAACTCTCTCCAGTGGTAGAACTAGTCAATTCAGAAGATCCTGTTTCAAATAAATATTTTTGAAAACAAACACTACACATGTTCAGCTGATCTGGGTCACCATAAAAATTACAGCCATGTGTTTTACATACCTTCTGCCTACCAGCTACTGTTAAATCTGAAAAATGATTTGGCAAAGATTGGTATTTTGCCAGCTTTTCTTTGTCGTAGCATTTACTGCATTTATTACCAAACTTAGGACTGCCAAAATAGGCACAGCCTTGGACAATGCACTGATTAGAAGAAGCAGACTCATGTATTTCAGTTTTGTTTATACATTCAAAAAGCGTGAAGCAACCAGCACATCTTCCACCCAGAGATTCTATGCCCTTCTTCGTGCATTCCTTTTCTGAACATTTTCTGTAATTTATCTCAGAAACACTTCTTTTAATTATCTGGTTGGGTTCTGTCAGACCACTGACATTTGAAGATACTCCAAGAGTATTATTCCAAGCATTATTTTCTAGCTCAATTTCAGTGTGATTTTCTAGTTCACCGGTTTCATCTCTGTTTTTACATGAACACCAACAACCATTAAAAATATATTCTGGAACAGATGATGAAAATCCTTGACATTTTTTGCAAAACTGGAATAGATTAGCACACTGGTTACACAGATCTGCATTTTGTTTGGAGCCATAATTTCGACACATTTTGTTTTTACATTTACCGATTTTATAGTTTTCCGTTTCTGATTTATTACACCTTTCACAAACACACTTGTAAGCATTTATCAAACAACATGGTATGTCTTTAGTAAATCCAAAGCAAATACTGCAAAATCCATATTTTTCATTACACTGTGAACAGAAAGGGTAATTTTTGTCATTAGTAACGTTCTGACACTCAGGATTCTTGCAGATGTTCCGAGATGGAGCATTGTTTGTGGTTTCATGTTGACTGTCACAGCAACAGAGAGGACATGAATGTAAACTGCCTGGAAGAGGTCTTGCTACTTTTTTACATTTTGTGCAAAATCGAAAACGTTCTGAACATTCATTACATAGACCACCTGTTTTATCATTTCCAAAATGAGAACAATTTCTGTTCAAACATTGCATACTCTGTTTCTTAAAGCAGCTGTTGCACAAGTTTTGATTTTTTGGGTTGCCATAATTCGGACATCCAGAAGAACTACAGCGACTAGGATTTTGCATATCAGAAGAAAAATTAATTCAACCATTACAGTTAAATAGTCTTTTTGAGAATTCCTTGGGATAGGTTCACCATTGGGGCTTTTCAGATTAATATCTGGAATAAAAAAAAACCTAAATGATATACATGCAATAATAAGTAATAAAAAATGGGCAAGTCTAATAAACAAATAATCCTGTGAACTCTAAACAATTAACAATAAGCTTAAAGAACTAAAACAGCTAAAAAATGTATCTCATAATGTGTATGTGTGTATTAGTTCATATTACATATATTTGGAAACTTCTAAAGAAGCATGCACATTGTTTGATCCAAGCAAAACTAATTACAAATAACATAATGAATATGTAGTTATAACTGATACCTCAGTAGTTTGTGTAAATCAAAGCATAATCTATTAATGAACAAAATAATAATAATAATAATAATAATAATAATATTCTTTAAAATAATAATAATATTCTTTAAACAATAAAATATGGTACTTAGAATTTTCTTACATTTTCTTGAACCAAATATAAATATTATCATTATCAGTAACTAACATAATTATATTACTTTTGGAACATACTAACCACTTTTTTCTTTCTTTAATGCAATCATTTTTATCAAGATAATATATTTACTACAATTTTAAATTTTACTTTTTTCTTTTCTTTTTCCTCATAAATTTTATATTTTTTTATTTTGAAATACTGTTTGATCATTAATGTGGTAAAAAGAAGGCCTCACAAGAACAGCAGTGCATCAGAAAACTGGGCAGTATATCACTGACTTTTCCTTTTCATAAACAATTATTGTTCAGCATACTTCCAATCAGCTGGTTAAATATTAAATTTATTCCTTGCTTTTAAATGAAAGGAGACCTGTTTTGTTTTTCTAATTTGTCTTTACATCTTTGGCACAAAGAATTAAAGAACAACAGATTAACATTAAATGAAAACAAACAAAAAAAAAAAAATTAAAATAATATTTTTTCCAAGGTTTCTATTGTTTTTGGATTATAAAAAAAAGAAAAAAAAAAAAAAAAAAAAATTCAGGAACAATGTAAATATTACAGCAAAAAGAAGCTGTGTTAGGAAAAGGATTACTCATCAGTCTTCTAATGTTACAATAAACTTTAAATTTACAATTTAGCGTAGTCTTACGCGAAGCCTTGGAATTTCCTAAGAAAATATACTTTAAAGCTTAATATCCGGGATCCATAAACTGATAAAAACAAAATGCATTAGAATTAAAATACTATTGCTGTTTTGGCATAGTGGCCAAATCAGATCATAATTAAGACTCGTATGGTTGTATTACTCTTTTACTGTTTTCTTACTTGCGTATCACTAAATTATTGTTTAAAAACAATCAAAGAATTAAAACGAGGAGGGAAACAACAACAACTGACGTCTGCGTTTTTTTCACTAAAGGGAGTTAATTCTATTTTACAGATTGGCAGGTAATTAAATCGTACTACGCTCAAGACGTACCTAACCGCAAGATGCCAACTTTTACTCAATAACCTGTTTTTATTCAGAACGTATCAAGAATAATGAACCTATCACAAGTTTAGTTAAATGTACATGCTATGCATGCTTTTAATAAATAAAAAATAAAAACGATAAAATAAGATAAAATAAAATGGTCATAAAGAATTATGTTTTAAATTAACGATTAAATTATTTTAAGAACACGCAACATATAATTACTTCCCGTTACTCATACAATGGATATATTAATTAGTGCGCAAACAACTTGTTTACATTCTGTGTTACTACTAACAATTAGATGATACCAAATTTAAAATAATAATAATAATAACAGTAAAACCGATAGTTATATTTTCGCGAAAACTAATTATTTTGACATTTCAAAATATTATTAGTTCAGCTACTTAATAACACAGTTGTTGTTTTTGTTTGTTCTTGTTATCAAAGACAGACGAGAAGCCGTCAAAAGGAAAGTCGTTAATGTTAAAAAATTTATGAATTTAATACAACTTATTATTATTATTTATTTATTTATTTATTTGTTTATTTTGATATATAAAGTTCTGTTGAATATTTAGTGAACTGTAACTTAAGTCAACTTCACACTGAATTAACAACGCTAAAAATCCGATTTTTAAAACATTTTCTGTTGGGACTAAGTTCGATTTCATTACTGATATCAAGTACAAGTTTCGATAGATTGAAAAGACAGCTTCGTTTCAATATGTTTGCAAACATTTGAATAGTTTATCCTTTGTTATGTGGTTTCATAACTAGGTTTTTATTAGGCTTTTCTTTTTTACATTTTTTACTTTTATTATCATTATTACTGTTATTACTGTTTTTATTATCATTATTATTTTATCACTGATTTTATTTTCCTTATTGTTGTTATTATCATTATTATTTTGTTATTACTGTTTTTATTATTATTATTTTATCACTTTTTCATTTTCCTTATTATTGTTATTACAGTTATTAATGTCATTATTATTGTTTTCACTGTTTTTATTATCATTATTATTGTTATTACGGTTATTAATGTTATTATTATTATTATTAGTAGTAGTAGTAGTAGTAGTAGTAGTAGTAGTAGTATAACTGTACAGAAACTAAACCGATTTTAGGAAATCTGTTTTACATGCATTGATGCTACTAAGGTGGGAGGAAATAAACAATCAAAACAAAACACGAACAAGAACGACAATTCTTGTTCACATTAGAGTTACCTCCCGTTCTGACCTTGGATTGTCGAAAATGGCTTTAAGAATAAGAGTATCAAACACGTTGCGGTTAATTGGGTAAGGAAAATATGTTACCTAACAGGTATGCAGACGACATTCAGTGCATAAAGTGAAACATTTGATAAAGATATTGAATATTTTTGTAAACTGAAACCAAATATAACTGTTGACATCTGATACCGTTTTTCTAAGAGTAAGTGCACGACCCAGTCTCGGAGTCTCCTAAATCAGAATTTCGTAAGACATAAATAATATAAAATTCATAATGAAGCATATGCATCATAATGAAATAGAATAAAATAAATAATAATGAGGGTATTTTTTTTTTTTTTTAAATTTTCTGTTTGTGAATATTTAATTTAAAATTAAATGATTACTCATTGCAGCATAAGGTGAATTTAAAATTATAAATAAGTATTACTGAATATAATCATTCATTCTATATCAATTATATTTTTAGTATTATTATTTTTTTTAGTATATACTGGTTTTAAACATCTGCATTCATATTTTTACATTTGATATCTATCTTATAATGAAAGCTAGTAACTAAGTAAGTCGATAGTTTGTAATAAGTTGGATTTATTATTTATTTATTTATATATTTTGTGTTTATATTTTTGCAGTGTTCGCTGCATGGGAGGTGGTGAATGGGGATCCGGTTCTGGAAAGGTCAGTCAATAATATTTAATTAAAATGGTTACAGCAGGGATAACCATAGTGGTCAAAACTTTTTAGATGGTCAAAAGCTGATAGGGAGTTGACAGGAGTAATATATAAATACTGTCTATTAATAAACATCAAACATTTTTGCACACTTGTGAAAACATTTTTGTTTATTTTTTCATTTCTGTGTTTCTGTAAGGTTAGTTCTGATTTTGGCCTCGTAAATAACAAAACACGAAGAACAAACTGAATACAGAGTAATGAGTTACAGTTAAAATTTGTCAATTTGCTACTGAATATTGATATTTTTCTATAAAAAAACAACAACCAAGCATGATGCTCTACCTTTAGAGATGTCAGACAATCCATGAAAAGGTAATACTACATTATTTTATCATTAAAGGTTTATTACAAACCGAAAGAGAAAAATAAAATTTTGGGTCAAACTTATTTCCAGGCAGTTTTCTGAAAAGTCACCTCATCTGTCATTTCATGTTTCTTTTTATTTAATTATCAAGTCCAAATTCATTAGTGAAGTTAATTTTATTTGTTTTTTCTTTCTTCTTTTTTTTTTTTTCTTTTTTATTTCAGTTTCTGTCTTTTCCAACATTTAGATGAAGATTTTTTCGTTTATTTTTTTACTGTTCTCGATTTCGTTTATTAAGACAAGAATATGGTGGTTGATTTATTTAAGTCCTTACAGGGATTAAATAGTTATTCCATTTCTAGCTTCATGATTACAATCAATAAAACAATAACTGTACATTTTTATAACTTTCACGAATAAGAAAGAAATGTTTTATTTATTAACAACTTGGTCTGTTTTAGTTATATTTGTTTCACACAGAACACATAGTTAAGAACTCGATGAAAACAATTTATTTTTATTTTTAATCAACATTTGTTGATCTTTTAGTTTTACGTGCACCATTCATTAAAATACACAGTGTTTTGGTAAAACAAATAATAGGACGCTGACTTGGATTTTAAATCACAGAAGAAAAAATGTGTTTTGAGTGATTATATTGTAAACCCTGTATACCTTAAACTTGCAAATAAATGGATCTTGTTAGCCGTGCCATGTTAATAACAAATACAGATTTTGAAGGAATAAAAAAAAAAAAAAAAAAAAAGTCCAGCTTAAAGTTAAAATATAGACCGGTTTGTGTTACATGTTGAGAATTCCTTAACAAGTTCGGTGCTGGGCATTTTTGGGATTATTTTCACAAATTGAAACAAGTTTCTGCTTGTACTTGTACATGATTTTCTGAATGCCGGGGAAGCCTACAGTAGACCAATAATTGCCTACGTCGGCACTGGAAGTCACATCACTAATGCGTGGCAATTTTAAAAGTATGACGGAGGTCACCGTCATTCAGCACCAACAGTGTTAAGAGATTGTTTAAAATCTTAGAAGAGAAGCAGAATAGGGTCTAAGGATAACTTTGAATTCTGTTCATATTTCATAATATAGAAATAATCTGCAGGACCGTTTACATGATATTTCAAAAAAAATCATGCATTAATGATAAAATAAAGTGCATTTCCAGCAGTGCAAAATAAATGCCAGAATTTCAAGTCATCTCTGTTTGTCTAGTTCAAAAAAAAAAGGTTTTGGGTTTTGGAATTTCAGATAAGGGATTCTCAACCTCAGTAATGTAAAAATTATTTATCATTATTATATATTTTTGTATATTTGTTCATATCATATTTACATTTATGGTATGGTTGTTATGTATCCCTTTGACTACACTTAAATTACAGGCTGTGCAAGTTAAGGCATATGTCTATGTCTTTATTATATATATATATATATATATATATATATACACACACACGTACCTATAATTGTGCATGTTGTTTTCACCATTAGTGTTTTTTTTTTTTTTTTTTTTCCAGGGTGGAGGAAGTGGTGGAAGTATTAGGTAAGACTTTTATTTTTATTTTTTTTAAATTGATTATTATTATTTTTTTTTTTTTTTTTTTTTTTGCAAATTACTGATATAATAAGCAACTTCTGCTATTCTCTGAACTTGGACAACATTGCAATTCTGTATTTTTTATTATTTTAATTAATATATTGTATAATTTTTTTAATTGTTTTTGTAATTTAAATTTTTTTTTTTTTTTTTTTTTTTTTTTTTTTTTTTTCAGAGATGCTGGTGGATCTTTTGGCAAAATGGAGGCTGCCCAGGAAGAGCAATATTTCAGAAAATTGGTAATTTTTTTTTTTTTTTACATATTTACATATTTTTTTTTTTTATTATTATTTTTTTTAACCAAACATTCTTATGGGAACTAATGGAAAAAAATGAGAAAATCATTTTTGTAAATGTTTGTAAATAAATGGGTATTAAAATAAACTTAGTATGAATTTGAACATGATGAATTCAGTGTGAAACTGATCACGAGAAATGGAGTATGAAATTGAGTGACAATTCAGTGTGAAAATTGTATGTCATGAATTTTTTTGTGAAATTAATTATGATAAATGTACTGTGAAATTGAACTAAATAATTTTTAATGTGAAATTAATTATGATAAATGTACCATGAACTTGGGCGACATATTGATACGAATTTGAACAAAATGAATTTTATATGAAATGTAGTGTGAAATTGAGTGAAAATTTACCATGAATAAAACAGAAACATTTTTGGAACCAGAGTGACATTAGAATTTATAAGAAATTGAGTATGAATCTGAATATTTGATACAAGATTGAATATTACAAGGCTTTAGCAAAAAATCAGGGTGAATTATATGAAATTCAGTGACATAGGAATTTTATATGATACAAGTGAGCTAGCTGGACATTTTTTATTATTAAACTGGCCAGCTAAATTTTATTTCTAGTTTTAATTATTATTTTGTTTTGTAATTATATTGATAGATCATACTTACTATTGTTTATTTTTTGTTTAAAAATCAAATAAATGTAGCTTTTTTTTTTTTTATCTGTTTTAAATGCTGATGTTTTCTTCAAAGAAAAAAATTAATAGAAAAGGTTTCGATAACATTTTTTAAAAAATCAACATAAAATGCTATCTGTAATTTCAAAAAGAGAACAAATTAGGAAATTTTATTTCTCAATTCTTTTTCCAAAAAAAAAAAGATTTGACTACAGCAAGCTGGAAAAAAAAAAAAAAAAAATACAGTCCACTTTAAGTTTAAGACGTGCTCAAGTAGTTTTATTAGTTGTTTTTTTTCTGTTGCGTACAATTTTTTCATCACACGGTAAGACCCACTTCTTTTCTGTCATGATTGATTTGCATTTAAAACAGCAAGCTGAACAGCTGAAAGAAATGAGAAAAATGATGGCCGATGAAATCGAATACCATTCAAAACAAATTGAAACGCATAAGGTATATGTACGCTCGCAGTACAGAACTTTCGGTCCTGTACTGTACTGTGATATATGTATACGTATCATACACATGCATGTGTGGTCATGTATAGCCACAGGTGTTTGCTTCTTGCATGCTATTCCATTTTCTGTTCAAATATATGGGTTTGTGAGACCTTGATAAAGTTGAGAGTTAATAGTAGCAAGTTTTGATTTGTTTTACTTTATCAGAAATATATATGTATAAATATATATGTATATGTATGTATGTATATGTATGTATGTATAACATATATATATATATTAATATATGAATAACTTTATCAAATTAATGTAAAATAACTTTATCAAGAATGTAAACCTGTATGTTTGAAAATCCATGTGTAGAAGTAGATGGATTCCTATTATTTTTTTTATTTTTTTTTTTTTGCATCTATTATTTTACTAATTTATCCTTCTATGTGTGTGTCTGTCTGTCAATGTGTGTGTATAGCAAGCTGAACAGTTAGAAAAACTTCATCAGCACTTAGAGGAAGAGGTGTCTCACCACGAAGAAAGCATTAAACAACATAAGGTATTTGGAAAACAGTATCTCGAGTCATTTTCGAAAAAAAAAAAAAAATCGTCCCTTAATTAATGTGTACTTTGATGAACTAGCCGAAATACATTTCGTACATTTGTTGTACGTGATTGTTTAATTTGATTTAAATTAATTTAATTAAATATTTACTCCTTTTTTTAAATTTTTTAAATGGATTACATGATGGTAATAATAAGTACTTTGTTTAAACTTCAGTTTCATTTTAAGTGTTTTATTTAGAGGTCTTTGTTTGATTAAATTATTATACATATTTCTTGAAAAAAAAAAAAAAAAAAAAAAAAAAGACATCTGTTGGAGAATGCATGAATGGTTCTGTATTTTTTTTTTCTTTTCTATTCTTTGTAATACCATAATCATTGCTTCAGTTTGAATTTGACACAGATTTATCATAATAAACCTCCGATTTAATTTTTTATGTTTAAAGTCATTAAATATACTTATTAAAATAAAATATATATATATATATACATACATACACACACATGTATATTAAAAGATCATAATTAAAATGTGTGTGTTGTGTATCCTGAACAAAAAAAAAATCTGAGTAACTTTATATTTTATTATTAATATTGATGTCTGGGAATACGTAGACATAACATGTGCATATGAATTGGTTTTTAACTGTTTCATTCTTATTAACTTTCAGTAAACAAACCATGCAAACAGAAAACAATAATTAAAAAGTAATAAATGAAATAATAAAAGTAACATATAAAAAAAAAAAAAAAGATTTTTTGGTTTATTTTATTATTTTAAAAGAAATGTATAAAATATTTGTCTCAGAAACTGTTTTATCAGTCATGTTGAAAGTTATTAATAAACTTTTGAACTTTGACCTCTTGAGCCACATTTTTATGTAATCCCTTGCTTTGTTACAGAAATGCCCCAAATTATTTCTAGGCAAAATGAAGGAAATTTTTAATCTATAATTGATACCTTTATTTATTTTCTTTGGTGAACAAGCTCATTTTTAAAGTTTGATTAAACTTTTTTTTAGAAATATAAATTTTATTTCTTGGTGGATGGAAATTTTATTATGGTATTTGTTTATTTAGTGGCACTAAAACATTTTTGATTTCTTTAAATTGGCTTCTGCTTTCATTTTAATTTTTTTAATTTTTTTTTATGTATGTATTTGTATTTGTATTCTTTATTGTGTTTTTGCTTATTAGTACAGATTAATTACTTTTTTTATTTATTTAATATTAAATCATCTTTACTTACTTACGTACGTATTGTTGTGAAATACTGTAATTAAATTATTTTTGTAAAAACACATACTAATATGCATTTGCTACTCCCTCATTGAATATTAATTATAAATTAAATTTTGTGGAATAATGTAACTGAATGCTTAGAAATATGTTAAATTATATTGTAGAAACATCTATTGATCATACACATACATATATATATTAATGTTCTTTTTATAGCACTAGAATTCAGTTTTATAAATATATTTGTAGAAAGTTATTTTCAACAAAAGTGCTGCCTTAAATCAGTTCAGTTTCATGAATATATAAACTAATGCTCTTCATGTAAACATTGAAGAACTGTTTTTCCCATTTTTATTTTTTACCATCAAGTTTCAAAAATTATTTTCTGTTAATATACCACTAATAATGGTATAAAAAAAAAATGTGTGTGAATTCTTTCTTTTTCAAAAATATATTCTCAGTTTTATTAAAATGGAAATCTAAAAAAAAAAAAAAAAAAATGACCATTTTTTATAAAAACATGTAAATAACCATCATTTGACAATTCTCAGGATTTTTGAAGAAAAAAAAGTTTTCACATTTTTCTTCTTCTTCTTTTCAGGAAGCTATTGAGAGGCACAAGAAAAAAATTGGCCAGCTAAAACATGAGGAAGAGAAAACAAAGAAAAATTATGATTCAGATTAAATGGACATTTTAAAAAATAGAATTTTTTTTAGTCCTACAAGAAAGAAGAAATTATATATAAATTGTGACAGTGTGTGTGACTTTTTTTTTCTGATTTTTTTCTGATTTTTCTGTGTACATACATTTTTTTCTAAAGTAATCAGAATGAACGAATCCGTACACTTTTTGGATTTTGATTTTATGTGGACACTATTTTTTCTTTTTTCTTTTTTTCTTTTAATTGTTATTTCATTCCTGAAAACTGGATTTTTGATGGAAAATGTTTTTTTTTTTTTTTTTTAGTGTTTAATTTTTGGCATAAATAAAAAAAATCGTGAGAGTAAATACAGAATCTATTGATGGAAGATTTTGTTTTAGTTTTCATTTTCTATTAGTTTAGTTTAGTTAGTTAGTTAGCACGTAAGTTGGGTGTAAACAGAAATACATTTCAGTTTGATTGTTTGGCATTTTACCTTAGGACATACATGACCAGGAGATCAACCATCAAGTGGTTTTTGCTGTGTGACTGGGGTAGATCAATGTAAAGATGGATCTTGTTGCTAAATAAGGAGGGAGAGGGAGTGAGAGTGAGAGAGAGTGAGTGTGAGAGCGAGTATCTGAATAACAGTTACTTAATCTTGTGATGGTTAGTATGACAAATTTGACCTGTGCAGGATAAAACTGAAATCTTAAACACATTAAGCATTTATTTCTTTTATCCATGCAAACCTAGATAATACAAATACTAAATGAAATTAATTGTTCTCTTTCTCAGTTCGCCACTCTCGAGGGTTGTAAGTTCATTACTTTTAAAAATGTCAGTTCTAAGTCGGGCAGTAAATATGTATCTTTGAACAGTGTATATGTAAATAAATAGCTTATTGCAGTAAAAAGAGTTGCTTCTGAAAAAAAACTGCATTTAAATTTAACTAGTCTTATTTTGCCACTATTTATATTGATTGCTGTAAAATAACAATCCCATAACAAATTAAATTTGGTAATTTAATAAGCAACAAATCTGTACATTATTATGATTATTAACTTACGGTATGCTGCAAATATTCATAAATGACTAAAATACTGGCCTGATTAGAGAATAACAACAACAATGAAAATGCGACTTGTGATCTAAAATATACATAAAATGTTTAATAAATTACATAGTAATGACTTACGATCAAAAAAAAAAAAATATATATATATATAAAAATAAATAAAAGTATATTTTGATATTTGCTTTTTCGAAAACAAGTGAGGTTTTCTCAATTGTATATTTGCCTCCCCCTACTATTTAAAACAAACCAACAGCAAATATGATTTGCTATAATTATTTTTGCTATATTAAAAAGAACACACATTGTAACTGTGCTCTGAGTAAAAATGTCTTATAATGTACCGACTTGCATCTTGAAGATGGTTCAATTAACTAGGTCACTGACAGATTACTTGGCAAATGGGCTGCAACAGAAAACTAGCAAATTTGCATAAAAGATTCTCTGTGATCTCTGAAGGTTTTGGGTCGTTTCTTATTAAAATACCATGTCTGGAACTTTAGAAGTGATAAAGTAAAGAAGAGGTGCCAGCAACTTACCTGAAATAAAAACTCAAAATGCTGGTTTTTTGCATTCTTCAAATTCTTTAATTAATTTAAATCAATACATTATATTATTGTAAAGATTTTGGCACGTGAAAAAAAAAAAAAAGAAGAAAAGAAAAACAAAAATACTGTTCTAGATTTGATATGAAAGAAAGATGTGTTTACAAAATATACATTTTCAGTATTCATAAAATATATAGATCATACATATTTTATTGCCTAATATGTTTCAACAACTGTTTTTGAGCACAATGGAGTTGATATACAAATCAATTTTTTGTTTCCCCGACAGATGTTAAAACTATTGCTTTAATGACATAATTATGAATCCATATTTACACAGATGTCAAAACTGCTACAGTAATAAAATAATAATTAGTCCAGCTTTACATAAATGTCAAAACTATTGCCGTAATAATCTAATTATGAATCCTTGTTTACGTAAATGTAAAACAAGTACAGTAAATGGATGAAATTACAATTTTACATAAATCTGATATCAAAATAATACCAAAATGATTCATGATTACATGTAATCATAAAAAAAAAAAATAGGCAATTTTGGATGAAATTAAATTTTACATAAATCTGATAAAAAAAAAAAAAAAATGAAAATAAATTAAACAAGAAAAAAAAAGAATAATATATAAATAAATTTTTTTTACTAAATAAGTAAAAATAAACAAAAAAAAAAAAAAAGAAAAATATATAAATAAAAAACAAATAAGCAAAACTAAACAACAAAAATCACCCCAATGACAAAACAAATACTTTTAAGTGTAGTTTTATATACATGTGAACCTATGGTTTTGACAAATATAATAAATAAAATTATGTTACAGTGAACAGAAAAAAAATGAAGAAAAAAACAACAACCTCAGGTGGTTAACAAAAACATCAAAAGTAGACAACACTCAAAGAACAAAACCATGAATTACATAAGTAACATCAACCTTGCCTTATTCAAATGTTAACAACTATATATCACACAGAATCTATGAACCAGATTAAAAAAAGTTAATATTTAGCACTGTGATGTATAAATGCATGATTTACATAAATGTCAAAATTAGAACAAACTCGGGGGGGGGGGAGGGGAACTAGGATTCAAATAACAAAAAGGCTGATACATGAAAATATGAACCATTGTTAACATTAAAATAATAAATAAAAAAAAAAATACAGACATTAATTGAATGAAATCATGATTCACACAATCCCACCACAACAGATAGAAACTTTTTATAATTTAAATAATTTGAAACTAATTTAACTTGGGTTTTGTCTTTTTGAAATCAACGTCTTAAATTGCATTCTACTAAATAAATCAGTAGATATTTAAATTTAAAAAAAAAAAAAAAAATAAAATACAGAAAATGAAGAAAAAAAAAAAAATCAATTATGATAAAAATAATTAAATATATGATCATGCTGCCATGTTTAAGTTCCATACACTAAACACAGATATGCTGTCTGTACAAATGACTTATTTTGAGTTTATTCTTATTTTTATCGTTTACTTTTGTTACAGTTTTGCTGTGGACACAGAAAACCAAACAAGATTAAAAATTTATCAAAAACTGAAGAAAGCTAATTTTTGATACTTATAAAGCTGGAATAACTTCAATTTTTTGGCAATCCAGAATTGAGAAAAAAAACCCAAAAAAAAAACCATCATCTGAACTCTTATAATAGTTATCACAGAAACTGATGTACTGCCATAATTTTATTTATTTATTTCTTTTTTTTTTAACATTAATTTGTGTATCTGTTAAATGTACTAATGATTATGAATATATTTAACACTATGCTTATTTGTTTGTTTATGTAAGATATTAGTTAACATGAATTAAGGTAGCATTATGAAAATGTTACTTATCCTGAATATGGTTTATTCATTCATCCATAAAAGATAAACATAATTTTTTTTTTTTTTTTTCATTTGTTGAACCTGTTTAATTATTCTGAATGGAGTTATCATCATCACTTATTCATTTCTTTAAATACTTTTGTAAGCAGACAATACTTTTTTTATTTTTTATTTTTATTTTTATTTTTTTATCAGGACATTAAAATAGTTTTTGAATAAGGTTAACACTCACTGTATTATCTTCAATAATTAAATTATATAGCATCAATGGGAATTGTCATAACTGAATAAATTTGTATTAAGTCATGGAAACATTTGAATAACAGTATCTCTTCGTTTCCACAGCTTTTGTTGTAGTGTATGCGAACAGCAATTCTAGAAAAAAATAAAAAAACATTCCAGTTTCCTTCTTTTCATTTTATCTCAAAATCTGCTGAAGGTGGCAGCATTTAATTGTATATATCAAATGAAAGAAAAATTAAAAATAATTCTGTCTGCAACATTGTTTTGCTCAAGTAAAAAAAAAAAAAAAAAAATGATTGTTACTGGAGCAGAATGTGTTCTTTGCTTGTAGATAGTTTTAAAAAAAAATCACATGTGGTGTACCAGTTATTGGCAAAAAGTTGATGACATTTGTCCAACAGCAAAACAGACCAGAGATCGCGAGCATCCTGCCCAGGACATCAAGTTTGATGCTTCAAGGATGCAAATTCAGGTCCTTTTCATCAACAGTTTGATCTAGTCCAGGATAGACAGGAAATCTTTAAGTGCGTCTCCATTGTTTTCATAATAACAAGACTCTTGATACAAAAACCTTGCCATTTCAAAACACAGGCTTTGCCTGACTCAGAAAAAGAAGAGTTTTCAAGGGAGCTAACTCTTCTTGTTTTTTTTTTTGTTTTTTTAGTCTGGCTTAAAACAAAGGGCTAGACTGGGTTAAAGAAAGAGTATGTTGTATTTATCTGTATTGTGTACATTTCCTCAAAATTTTCATAATGTAAATTTAATTCATGTTAATTAATATCTTAAGTAAATCAGGATTTATCATTTTTTTAATTATATTTAAGATATTCATTAAATTCAATTCAGTTGATATTACGGCTTATTGAAACAAATGAATATTAATTATTATGAGTGTATTTAACCACTGATCTATTTGTTGATTGTCTTAATAATGTCAGTTTGTTGAATATTTTAACACTGCAAAGTAATAACTTTATGTACCAGTTCATCGCAATATGCTGAATAAACTTAACATGATGCATTCATTTTCTGAATTAACTTGAATAAATCTGATATAACTCCTTTTTTATTTATTTTTAATCAATTATGTTTTAAAAATAAAATAATAACGCATTTGTTTTAAAGTTTAATAAATATTTTAAAAATTAACTGTTTAATCATTTATTTATGTTGAATAAAAGCTTTCCTTTTTTTTTAAATTCATTTCTTGAATAATTTATATTGAATAAAAACTTTTCATTAATTTTTTTTGTTGAATAATATTAAATACATTTTACGCCTGTTTTTTTCTTTTTCTTGCATAATTAATTTTTCTTTTGGTTTTGAGCTACTAGCTTTTATAAAACTGGAATTGTCTTGACCCTAACATATATTAACCCTACAGTTAACTAAATCAATTCTTAAACATGGATTATTTATGGAACACTAAATAAAGAAAACAAAAATACTATGTGGCTGTCTGTAATTAATTTCATGGGCAATTAAATCATTTTGTTTCATTTTATGGCCATTTGTTACATTGAAGAATATAATGATGCAAATAATTAGACAATAATTGTGTAATATATATATATATTTATCTATTTACATATGTATACGTGTGTATAAATATAAGAATTCTATAAACAAAATGTTATACTACTCTCTGTTCATTTTTTTTTTTTTTTTTTCATACCTCTCACACTTGAAAAGATTTGCCGTTGTGAGTGTAAAATATAAATATAATTTTTTTTTTGGTCATAATTGTAAATAATTTTAAACACACACACACACACACACACACACACACACACACACACACACACAAAACACACACTCACAGACAGGCAGAGAAACAGTGATTCACACAGTTCTTCCTGTCAAGTCACTAAGAGAATACACACATCACTGCTTGCATGATCTGTCACACTTTTGAACTTTTAATATTTTCATCAAGTCGATGATGTTCTCCATTTTTGATTAACAATGTGGTCACTGCGTCTTTGGGTGACGACACCGAGTCTTTGGGTGACGGCACCGCGTCTTTGGGTGACGACACCGCGTCTTTGGGTGACGGCACCGAGTCTTTGGGTGACGGCACCGCGTCTTTGGGTGACGACACCGAGTGTTTGGGTGACACCGTGATATATCGGTGTTTCTTTTCGCCAGGCTGCTTCACAACGACCTCGCCAGTTAAATCTGTCTTTGCTGCTGTTGTTGAGGCCTGGTTTGCTGCTGCTGTTGTTGACCCCTGGTTTGCTGCTGCTGCTGTTGACCCCTGGTTTGCTGCTGCTGCTGCTGCTGTCGAGGACTGGTTCGCCGAGTCCACGAGCTGTTTGGAGGAGCCACTGTGCCTCCTCTGCGGTTTCTCGGCGACGTGGTGGTGTGTTTTCGCCGGAACGCTGTGCCTCCTCTTCCTCTCCTCCAGAGACGAGCAGAGGTCGCAAGAAGCGCGCGACGCTACTGGAGAATTGCCGTGCCCCCTCCTCCTCCTCGTCTCCAGAGACGACGAGGAACTGGCAGCAGCACGAGGAGCTTGTGCTGCTGCTGCTGCTGCTGCTGCTGCTGCTGGAACATCGCCGTGCCTCTTCGCCTCCAGCGCTTTGTCGCTTCTAGAAGAACGATCGGCCGCGCCCGCCTTCGTAGCAGCCGGGCCGCTGATTTCGCCGTTCCTCTGGCCGTCCATCGTCGGGGTGACGTTGACGTGCGAGGCCAGCGTCGTCCTGCTGCTCAGAGAAATCTCCTCCGTCTTCTTGCCGCCGTCGTCGTCGTTGTCGTTGTGCGACTTGTCGGACGGCGAGCGGTACAGGACGAACGCCAGGAAGAAGAGGACGAAGGAGAGGAACTTGAGGACGAGCCCCAGCGCCAGCAGGTTGTAGCTCATGTTGCGGTTGTTGTAGAAGAAGCACGAGCCGTTGTCGTTGCAGCGCTTCTGCCAGAGTTCGCACGTCAGGTCGATCATCTTGCCGAAGAGAATCGGTCCGGGAATGGAACCTAGAAAAAAAAAAAATCAGAAACAGTCGTTCTTAATAATTTTTTTTTTTTTTTTGTTTTTGTTTTAATTATTATTATTTTTTTATTATTATTATTTTTTCTCCTTCTTCTTCTTCTTCTTCGTCTTCTTCTTCTTTTTAAATAATTTTCAACGTTCGCGCCGTCTACATTCATTTTTGTACTGGTCAAGAACTTGGTGAATTCACGAGCATGCATTCATTGTGAATATACAGTGTTTATAGTCCACCTATTCCCACACTACCATAATGGGGCTGGCTATTAGTAGTCCCAGTTTTTTTTGAATAATCAGCGATTTAAAACTTATAACTGGTAAAAATAATTGTTGTAGAAGTCATGTAGTTGTAGTTACAGTAGCAGCAGTAGTGGTGGTGGCAGTAGGAATAGCATTATATTAGAGGAGTGTAATCGTAGTAGTAGTAGTAGTAGTTCAAACAGTACAAAACTACAGTGGTAGCAGCATTATTAGCTATAGTCTTATGGTGAGGTAGTGGTGGTGGTGGTGGTAGTAGTAGTAGTAGTGGAAGTACTACAGTAGTAGTAGTATATGCAGTCGCAATAATCTCACTAAATATGACTTGTTTTAACACCTTTAATATTAACATTAGAGGTACTTGTGATATTTATGTGAATGGAAGCATAAACCAACAGACATACTAATAATTATAATGATGTCAAAACAAACACACACACACACAGACAAACAGACTAAACTCAGTATCATACTCATCTTACCCAGACAACGTGCTATAATCCACTGAATTCCCAATCCAACTGCTCTCTGTGTATCTGGAAGACATCTGTTTGTTTGAAAGAAAAAACAAAAATATATATATATATATAATATTATAATTGTAAACATGTGTTATTTTATATGCAATAGGTATCAGTGGCATGAGAGTGTAAATAACAAACAACACAGATTATTCAGTTTTTTTAAATGACTGACTTATCTATCTGTTTTCTGATAAAAACACATCTTGCATTTTTTTTTTTTTTTAAAGCGTGGATCTCAAAAATGATTAAGACACGATAACATCCCCATACAAAAAGGGGAATACAAAGGAGTGATTTATAAAAAAAAAAAAAATTATTTTGTTTTATTTTATTTTATTTTATTTTTTTTATAAAAACATATAACTCCCCACAAAAAAAAAAAAAATCACAATCTGCAAGCAAATCATGATGAGTAAGAGATACTTCTAAACAAATGCTAGGCAGAACTCAGCGAAAAAAAACAACAACAAAAAACCCCCCCAAAAGTCACTATAGATGTAAAAGTGACTGATGTAAAAGTCACTATAGATGTAAAAGTGACTGATGTAAAAGTCACTATAGATGTAAAAGTCACTATAGATGTAAAAGTCACTATAGATGTAAAAGTGTCTGATGTAAAAGTCACTATAGATGTAAAAGTGTCTGATGTAAAAGTCACTATAGATGTAAAAGTGTCTGATGTAAAAGTCACTTTAGATGTAAAAGTGTCTGATGTAAAAGTCACTATAGATGTAAAAGTGACTAATGTAAAAGTCACTTTAGATGTAAAAGTGTCTGATGTAAAAGTCACTATAGATGTAAAAGTGTCTGATGTAAAAGTCACTTTAGATGTAAAAGTGACTGATGTAAAAGTCACTATAGATGTAAAAGTGACTAATGTAAAAGTCACTATAGATGTAAAAGTCACTATAGATGTAAAAGTGTCTGATGTAAAAGTCACTTTAGATGTAAAAGTGTCTGATGTAAAAGTCACTATAGATGTAAAAGTGTCTGATGTAAAAGTCACTTTAGATGTAAAAGTGACTGATGTAAAAGTCACTATAGATGTAAAAGTGACTAATGTAAAAGTCACTATAGATGTAAAAGTGTCTAATGTAAAAGTCACTATAGATGTAAAAGTGTCTGATGTAAAAGTCACTTTAGATGTAAAAGTGTCTGATGTAAAAGTCACTATAGATGTAAAAGTGTCTGATGTAAAAGTCACTATAGATGTAAAAGTGTCTGATGTAAAAGTCACTATAGATGTAAAAGTGTCTGATGTAAAAGTCACTTTAGATGTAAAAGTGTCTGATGTAAAAGTCACTATAGATGTAAAAGTGTCTGATGTAAAAGTCACTATAGATGTAAAAGTGTCTGATGTAAAAGTCACTTTAGATGTAAAAGTGACTAATGTAAAAGTCACTATAGATGTAAAAGTGTCTAATGTAAAAGTCACTATAGATGTAAAAGTGTCTGATGTAAAAGTCACTATAGATGTAAAAGTGTCTGATGTAAAAGTCACTTTAGATGTAAAAGTGTCTGATGTAAAAGTCACTTTAGATGTAAAAGTGTCATAGAATGGCTGACTTCACCTCAGCGTCGCTGACAGCGCAGGCATGCTGGACAGGAATGTGAACAAGATGGTGAGGATGAAGAACGGCATGAACACCGGCAGCAGGTTGCAGGAACTCTCGCACTTGCCGAACTTCGCGGAGAACGGTTCTTCCTCCGTCTCAACGAAACTGATGCAGCTGCAGTTGGAGTATTTCTGTAAAAAGGGAAACAAAAAAAACTGTGAAGTCTTAACACATGCAGACAGACAGACAGACACACAGACAGACAGAGAGACAGAGACATACAGAGGGATATAAACACAGAGACAGAGACAGATTCATAGACACAGAGAGGGATGTAGATGTAGAGACAGAGACAGACAGATTTATAGAGTGGGACACAGAGACAGAAATGGACAAGGAGGGGGTTATAGAAATGAAAAGAGAGAAAGAAAGAAGACAAAGTGGGGGTACAGAGAGAGAGAGAGAGAGAGAGAGAGAGAGAGAGAGAGAGAGAGAGAGAGAGAGAGAGAGAGCAATTCAGATATGTAAATAAGTCTGAGAAAAGGGTTAGGACAGAAACAACAGGCTGTAACTAGATGGAAGAATGAAAAAGCAAAGAAACAGAGAGAAAGAGACTGGAGATAGGAGTGTGTGACTGAAAAGGGTACATGGACAGTTGTATTGAAGTCTAGCAATACTTCAGACGCACACACACACACACACACACACACACACACACACAACACACACACACACACACCATACAATCACATAAAAACAACAGTGTTTATACCACAAATTTTATTTTTTCATCAAATATTGATCGTTTAAACATTTATAGGAAAATAGCTTTTAACTCAAAGAAAATAAGAAGAAGAAGAAGCAAACAAACTGAAAGAAAGAAAACAGACGAAAGAACGAACAAAAAGAATACAGAAAAAGAAGGAAAAAAATATTTAAAAAAGAAAAAAGAAAAGAAAGAGATGAAAAAAATGAAACGAAAAAAAAAACAAACCCCCCACCCCCCAATAATTCAAAGTGGGGTCAGCTGTTATGTATCAGACAATGGTGTTTATGCTAAAAAATAAAAAATAAAAAAAAATAAAAAAATAAAAAATAAGAAGAGTAATGAAAAAAAAAATACAACAACAACAAAAGCATAAAAAACATTTTTTTTTTTTTTTTACCTTTTTTTCCAGGTTACCTTCGCTGCATCCTGCGTAACACGGTGAGAAATACTGAATGCCATCTTTCCCACACACCGGCAGGTACTCAT
>CM022678.1:6208558-6216058 GCA_012295275.1 Chrysomallon squamiferum
ATTTACCTGTAATTAAAAAAATGTACCTGTAATTATAAAGTGTACCTGTAATTATAAAATGTACCTGTAATTATAAAATATACCTGTAATTATAATATTCACCTGTACTTATAAAGTATACCCATAATTATAAAATATACCTCTGACCACAAAATATAACCAATTACGAAATGTATCTTTAATCATAAAATACTCCTGTAGTTACAAAATTATTCTCAGATCTCAGAGTATATAAAAATTATAGAAAACTCTGTATTTATGGTTACAAAATCTTTAACGATAGCAATAACAGTAATAATAACAACAATAACAATAACAACAGAAAAATAACAATAACAATAATAATAATAAAACACTAACATCAATAACAGTAATAATAATCATAACAATATCAATAATAATAATTAAAATAATAATAATAACAATAATAACAATAACAATAATAATAATAACAACAATAATAATAATAACAATAACAATAATAATAATAAAGAACAATAAGAACAACAACAGCAATAACAACAACAACAACAGCACTAACAACAACAGCACTAACACTAACAACAACAACACTAACACTAACAACAACACTAACAACAACAACACTAACAACAACAAACAACAACAACAACAAACAACAACAACAACACAAACAACACCACTAATAAGACCAACACCACTACCACTAACACTAACAACTAACAACAAACAACAACAACAACACTGACCGACGTAGAACGTCGAGGTGTGCGGCGGCAGGTTCTCGTCGAGGTAGTTCACGCCGAGGGTGTAGAGCGGCGATGCCCCCGCCCCGTGGAGCAGCTGCCCCAGGAAGAAGACGTACTTGTACTGGGACAGGCTGTCCGACTGGCGACTGTCACACAGGCTCGTCTGGTTCTGCCCTGGGGCGCACAGCTCGCTCGTCGTCAAGGAAACGGAGTAGGGCCCGGTCGTGAAGTGCGGGAGGGAGAACACCAGCGAGCCCACGCCGAGGATGAAGATGCCAACGCCGACGTAGCGCGGCTTCATGCCGAGGCCGCCGAAGTAGGTGACGGGGATCATGCAGAGGACGGAGGCGATGTCGTAGGAGCTGGCGATGATGCCCGACTCAGTGCTGCTGATCTCGAAGCGTTTCTCGATGTTGGAGATGACGACGTTGACGAAGCCGTTGACGACGATGCCCTGTAATAAATAAATAAAATAAATAAAATAAAATAAATTAAAATAACAATAATAATAACAATAATAAACAATACAGAAATATACTAATGAAATGAAGATAATGTTATGGTAATATTTATGAACACTACTTTGATCATGTATCCACACACACACACACACACACACACACACACAGACAGAGAGACAGACACACATACACAGACAGACACACACACACACACACACACACACACAGACAGACAGACACACACACACACACACACACACACATTTTTTATTAATTTGTGTAGTTGTGATGTTGTTATGAATGTGGCTCCAAAGTTTGTTTTAGTGTAAAATAAAAATGGAAAAATAAATAAATAAATAAATAAATAAATAAATAAATAAAATTATAATATTAAAAGTAGTACAACTAATAGTAGTAGTAGCAATAGTAATAAATAATAATAATAATAAGAAGAAGAAGAAGAAGAAGAAGAAGAAGAAGAAGAAGAAGAGAAGAAGAGAAGAATAATGGCTGTTTCTAATTCTGACAATAAAAATATATTTTTCACTTCCAGATTAACAGAGAAACAGTAACAGTATAAGTGTTGTTTATCTAAACCTGTTTCTAAGATGGAAGCGAAAAAACAGAATCAAATGATGGCTAAAGCAGATGAATTTGTTTTCAAACTGGAACATTCTTGGAACACAAAAAAAAAAAAAAACCCACACACTTGTGACTAAAACAAAAATATATATAACTATAATCACTTATGTACATTACTGGAATAAGGTTTACGAGGTAACTGAAAGCTTAGTGTGCCAGAGATAACTGGTTCAAATCCTAGTGATGGCTTTCAGATCACTGAGGCCTGCATAGTGTGAAAAAGGAACAAGTAAATAAATAAATAAATAAATAAGTAAGTAAATAAATAAATAAAGAAAGAAATAAAATAAAGAATTAGGAAATTAAATAAAGAAATAAAGAAATAAATTGATAAAGAAATAAAAAACAGAAAAAATAAAATAAACAAAAACAAAATAATTATGGTTAATGAACAACAACAAAAAAAATAAAATAAAATAAAATAAAAATAAAATAAAATAAAATAAAATAATCTATGAAATAAACTCAATATTATAAACCTTCAGGTGAATACAGGAAATACCATATAGCCTAACGTAATATTTTTATTACACAGTCATACATATTTTCTGATTGATATGTCAAGAAAAAAAAAATAAAATAAAATAAATAATAATAAAAATAAATGTTATCCACTTTTGTATGAAATAAAATAAAATCAGACAAACTTTCTAAGAATTAAATTCAATATCGTACGACCTTCCTGTGGTGTATTAACGATAACACATACAGCTTAATGTGACAGTTTATCACACAGAGCAAAAATACGACTTCTGAATAGTGTAGTAGGCCATAAAGAAGCTGATTTTTTTTTTCTTCTATAAAACTGTGATCATGAAAAGGATCGTTTCTCTTTCATATTCTGATAAAAAAAAAAAAATTGAATGAGGATTTTTAAAACGAAAGGTTATTGACACCAGTATCACAAGTGAGGCATACAACCACGATTCAGTTTATTTCACTCTGTAAGATCATTGCTGAGGTCCTTGAGAACATTCCTGATGTTTTTAGAAACTGTGACTTCGAATTTGTTAGTCTGAGGTAGGAATGAACGAATCGCTGTTGATGAAATCCAACTTTTAAATAACATTCAGCTGTATGGGAATAATCCTGTTGTAATGATAGTAATAATAATAAGAAGAAAAATCTCCGAGTTGGAGTTTCAGTGTCATTCCCGTATACTGAATCAAGGGTTTTAAATCAAAAACTGACCTTTGACTTACCACTGAAAAATGATAGTCAGTCACTTTTTTTTTCAATATTTCACTTTTGACAGAAATGGCTAGATATACAATAATCAGTTGACTCAAAAAAAAAAAAAAAAAAAAAAAGATATTTTTAAAAATTCTTTAAAAAAAAAAAAAAAAAAAAAAAAAAACAGTTTATAACAATAAAGAATCTATTCAGTACTCCTCTCTGAAGAAATACAAGTACTCTACACATTCCACAATTACTGATACTCAGCTAACCTCATCTTTGGAAGCATACACATACTTACAGATAATAAGAAGAAAAAAAAAAAATGAAGGTACAAAAAATGAACCTTATGACACAAGGAATATCAACAAGTGACTACAAACAAATGAAAAAAAAAAAAAAAAAAAAAGAGAAGACAAAGAGGACAGTAAAAAAAAAAAAAAAATGACAAACAAACAAGAGAGCAGCAGTCTGAACTAGAACCTGTTGGAAAAGCTAGCAGAAGATCAGACAGCAGTGTTGACAACCTTACGTTCTCCTCAACAGAAATGGAATTAAAAGAAATCAGATGAGATGAATAACATAATAAACTGAACCTTAAGCAGGTCGAATAATCTGGCCAGAGATCACATGAACTGCTCTGAAGATTTCTAAACTCACAAACCAAGGCAACAGAAAGAGAATTACAGAAATTCCATTATTACTATTCTGTGTCCATACCACATCATTCTACAAGTGTGTGTGTGTGTGTGTGTGTATTCCAGGAATGCTCCAGAAATTAACAGAATATCTGGAATACTGTGTACATCAGATCTCACTGCATGACCTCACATACCCTGTAATTACACACACACACACACACACACACACACACACAGTGTGTTCAAATGCCTGTCACTGTTTATTGCTGCTATCATTACTCATACAGCCCAGTGTGGTCAGTGACTACCTGAGACAGGATGGTTTCAATCCTTGCATGCATCCTGGGTCTGGAGATCAATCCATTCATCCATTTAACCAAACTATACATCTAACTATACTCATTTAACTAAACTATACATCTAACTATACCCATTTAACTAAACCATACATCTAACTATACCCATTTAACTAAACCATACATCTAACTATACCCATTTAACTAAACCATACATCTAACTATACCCATTTAACTAAACCATACATCTAACTATACCCATTTTAAACCATTCATCCATGGATTTATACCCATTTAACTCATCCATCCATCCATTTAACCATCCAACTATTCATACATCTGTCCCATTTAACTAAAATTTTATTCCCATTTAACTTTTTTCTAACTATACCCATTTAACTTTTCATACATCTAACTATTTAACCCATTTCTAACTATACCCATTTAACTAAACCATACATCTAACTATCCCTTTAACCATACATCTAACTCCCATTTAACATCCATACCCATTTAACCAAATCATACTATCCATCATCCATCCCATCCATCCATCCATCCATTCCATCCATCCAACTATTCCATCTATCATAATTTTTATTCATTTTTTGTTTGTTTTCATTTATCTGTTCATCCATAGCTTTATGCATCCATCCATCCATCCATCTATCCATCCATCCATCCACACACTCATCTATCAACATTTTTATATTCATCCTTTCGACTATCCATCCATCCATTCATTCATTCATCCATTCATCCATCTCTCACTCGGCGCACTTGCACAACCGTACCACCACCCTCCATCATTACACAATCTCTTCTTGTTTCACAACTTACACAGAAGTTTTGTGTGGGTTTTTTTAGCGTGAAAAACGCATCAACGCAGGTGAAAAAACATCTACAACATCGGTGGTACTGAAATTCCAGGCATTTTGCTGGAGTGCAAAAAAAAAAAGAGAGAGAGATTGCCCTTTCTGTCTCAGGAATGTGACACTTGTGGCTAAATTCTGTACACACAAAAAAACCAAACCTGTCAATACTAACAACAGGTGCAATGTCAATAACACTGTGAATGAGATAGCAGAAACAAAAAAAAAAAAATATAAATAAAAATAAAAATAAAAATAAAAAAAAACGCAGAAGGAGAATAACAGGTAAAATGGGATAAGCATATGGTTAAGTAATATCAACACCATCAATAAAAATAATAATAATAATAATGATAATGAAGATGATGATGATGATGATGATGATGATGATGACTACAATAACCAGTAATAATAATAATGATGATGATGATAATGAAGCAATAACAACACCATCAATATAAATAATAATAATAATAATAATAATAATGATGAAGATGAAGAAGAAGATGATGATGACTACAACAACCAATAATAATAATGATGATGACTACTACAACAACAACTGCAGCAAGAAGTAGAAGAAGAAGAAGAAGAAGAAGAAGAAGAAAAGTAAAGCCTAGTACTGATATAGAATGATTTTTCCTTACAAACTGTTTTTTTAAAAGACATACACCAAGCTGGCTGTACAGTTAGCAGAAAGGAAAGTGTTATATATGTACCAGAATGCCTCACATATTCCTTTGTAAAAGTGCATGTGTTTTGCTGTTGTTGCTGCTGCTGTTATTTTTAATATTATTACGGTTATTATCATCAGTGGTATTGTTATTACTGTTATTGTGCTGATTATTGTTATCATTGTTTTTATTATTGTTTTTATTGTCATTATTACTGTTGTTATTATTTGTTATTATTCCTTTTAAAAGTGCATGTGGTTTTGCTTTGTTGCTGTGATTTTTAATATTATTAATTATTATCATCAATGTTATTATTGTTATTATTTTTTATTGTTATCATTGTTTTTATTATCATTATTGTTATTATTTATTAATGTCATCAACACTATTGTTATTATTATTTTTATTATTGTTTTATTCCTATTAATGTCATCATTACAACCTCATTATATTTTGCTTATTTTGTTATTACTGTTTTGATTAAACATTTATTATTTTTTTTCAAAAATTATTATTGTTGTTGTTAAAACATTTATTAATAAACAAAAACACCCATCTGAAAATATTAGTTTTTCTCAGATCATTAAAGAATGGAAATGGATTTTTATGGTTATTATCAAAAAACAATTATTAAAACAATCAACACTATTGTTAAAGAAAACTTTTAAATTAAATCAAAACAGTATTATATATATTTATTCCTATGGAATTAACCTTCAACCTCATAATATTTTGCTTATTTTGGCAGATTGCCATGACCCAAAAACTGTTTTTAGTTTTTCCCAAAAAATTAACATCATCTCAAAAACATTTTGTATAAACAAAAAGAAACATCTGAAAATATTAGTTTTTCTCAGACACAGATAAAGAATGGAAATGGATATTTAGACACTTAAATTTCAAAAAAAAAAATTAAAGAAAACAAGCAAGAACGAAAGAAAAACTGAAATTAAATCAAAAACAGTATATATATATATATATATATATATATATATAAAAATTAATCTAAATATAAATGAGTATTCAAGTGCAACGTTTCCAAAAACTGTTTTCAGTTTATCCCCTAAGTAAACATCATCTGAGTACATGCACAAATGTAAAAAAAGACAGAAAAGTAGTAGATGTTGCTGTTGTTGTTGTAGTTGTTGTTGTTGTGTTTATAGTAAGTGTTGCTGTTATGGTAGTGTAGTACTAGTAGTATAACACCAGTAGTAACAGTAGCAGTAATAGTAGCAGTGGCAGTAGTAGCAGCAGCTGCAGTAGTAGTAGTTGTAGTAACAGTAGTGTTTGTTTACCTCATCAATTTATTACATACAAGCCAGGTGTAACAAAAAGAACCAATTAAGGTATCTCAATACAAAAAGAACCAATCAAGGTATCTCAATACAAAAAGAACCAATTAAGGTATCTCAGTACAAAAAGAACTAATAAAGGTATCTCAATACAAAAAAAACCAATCAAGGTATCTCAATACAAAAAGAACCAATCAAGGTACCTCAATACAAAAAAAAAACTAATAAAGGTAATAATAATGGTACCATCAATACAAAAAAAAACGAATAAAGGTACCTCAATACAAAAATAACTAATTAAGATCCATCAACACAAAAAGATCTAATCAATGTACTGTTACTGCTGGTAATTCCAAAAAGAGCTAATTCACCTTCAATACGAACAGAATTATTTCCCCCAAGGGAGGTAAAATGGATATTTTCACAAGGTGTTGATGTAATCACAAACATTTTGCTTATCAGCGTAAAAACACATGGTGCATGCATTACGTAGCATTTTCACGATGCTTTCGTGTGTACGGGTTACCCAATATTTGCAAACAAAGCTCATGTCTGCATCAAGTGTTGCAATAATAAGCTTTTCCAGCAATTTCCAGAGTTTGTAATGCATCAAAAGGTTCAAAACCGAAATTATTATAACACTTGACAAAACAGTTTTACAGTTCACAGATATCATTATCTTTACTTCATTTTCTTTTTATTTATTTATTTAATTATT
>CM022678.1:6238558-6246058 GCA_012295275.1 Chrysomallon squamiferum
ATAAATAAATAAATAAATAAATAAATAAATAAATTAGAAATAAATAAACAAATAAATAAATTTAAAATTTTTTTAAAAAATAAATAAATAAATAAAATAAATAAATAAATAAATAAATAAATAAATAAATTAAATAACCTCAGACGCAATGAACTTAAGAACATTTTCCAACAGAAACAAAAGCAAAGATTAAGAAATAAAAACTCAATGAACAGACGAATTTCTGGGAGTGGAAAAAAACCATTAGAAAAAAAAACAAAAAAAAAACAAGAAATTGCCAGTAACATGAACCCAAGACAAACACTCCCAGAAAACAAACCCATCTTTTTTTTCATAGATAAAGAAAAGATAAAATTTTAAAATGCTAATATAAATGTCAAACACAAAAGGAAAAATAAAACATAAAATAGGAAAAAAAATTTAAAAAAATGGACATAATTTGTCCCATCTTTTTTTTCTTTTTTATTTCACCCAGTGGAAATACTACTTTTCATTATTATTATTATTATTATTATTAGTAGTAGTAGTAGTAGTAGTAGTAGCAGCAGCAGCAGCAGCAGCAGCAGCAGCAGCAGTAGTAGTAGTAGTAGTAGTAGCAGCAGCAGCAGTAGTAGTAGTAGTAGTAGTAGTAGTAGTAGTAGTATATAAGAAAGAAAAACAAATAAAATTTAGGACATTTTAAAAGTTAAATTCACAAGTAATACAGTAGAATCATGTTACACAATACTTTACAGTTTAATAAACCAGAACACATGTGTACACATCCCACTCCCTCACATTTGTGTGTGTGTGTGTGTGTGTGTGTGTCACTGCAGATGAAGAATGAATACTCTTAGTGTACTGACTGGACAACTGACCAGTTTATTGAAAGCAGAGTTTTCACTACATATGGGTAGGTATACATATAAAACACTTATTGCTGCTACTTCGTAGGTGTAAGCAGGTTTCCTCTCTATCATGTTAAACAAGAAAAAAAACATTCGACTCCTGTAGCATTAATATTAACAGATGCAGAGAAGTTAAACATTCATTCATTCATTTTCTCATTTTTCATTCGTTCATTTCTTTCATTCGTCCTCTCCATTCTCATTCATTCATTCATTCATTCTTTCATTCACTGATTCTTCAATTAATTTTTCATTAATTTTCTCATTATTTCATTGTTCAATTGTTCAATCATTCATTCATTCTTTAATTCATTCTCTCACTGTTCATTTATTTTTATTTTTTTTTATTCGTCATAATTTAACATCCTTTTCCATTCCTCAGGTTTTCTTTTAAACTACATCACTAAACGTTAAATATCTCAATTTTACAGGACCGTGTCATTTTAACCTCAGTTATATTGTTATAACACGGTCCCTCTGTGTGCAGTTATGGTCCTCTTGTATGTACGAAAATGTACATTTTCAGTTTTTATGACCATAAGCTCTGATTGGAAGAAAAGATAAAAATTCTCACTGACAGAAAACATTTGCTGTCAGTATTTATTTTTATTTACATTTTTATTTTTTCTTTAACACTTAAAAGATATTACCAGAGTTCCAAAGTCCATGTTGTTTTATAAGTAGCTGTATCCACTTCAGTGGTTTAACCCACATATCATCACACTTCTTTTTTTTTTATGTTTCAAAGTGACTATCTAATTCAAGGTCAGATATGTGTGTTCTCTCTCTCTCTCTCTCTCTCTCTCTCTCTCTCTCTCTCTCTCTCTCTCTCTCTCTCTCTCTCTCTCTCTCTCTCTCTCTCTCTCTCTCTCTCTCTCTCTGTCTCTCTCTCTCTCTCTCTCTGTCTCTCTCTCTCTCTCTCTCTCTCTCTCTCTCTCTCTCTCCCTCTCTCTCTCTCTCTCTCTCTCTCTCTCTCTCTCTCTCTCTCTCTCTCTCTCTCACACACACACACACACACACACACACACACACACACACATTTTGCAAGCTGTAACACTTTCAGTGCCAATAATACACAAACAACATACACATATACAAGTTAGAAAAAGAAAAACAGAAAAAGGAAAAATAAGGAACAGCAAGAAAGAAAAAAAAGACCAAAAAAAAAAAAAAAGAATTCAACTCTTAAAACATACAAAGGACTTGAATTTTAACTGAGAGAAAACATCTGTAAGTTTTTATCTACATTTTTTAAAATCTGCACCCAGTGCATGTCATCTGATAGCTAACTGTTAAAAAAAAAGGAAGATGTACTCTGGACATTGATATCTTCATAAAAAAACAAAAAGAATAAAAAAAAAACAACAACAAGAAAATGAAACAGAAAAAAATTAAAGAGCAACTAAAAAAAATTCTTTGTTTTTAGTTAAAATTCAAAAAAAAAAAAAAAAAAAAATTCCAAAAATAAAAAGTACACTAAACAAAATTTTCAGTTTTAGTTTAAAAATCTATTAAAAAAAAAAAAAAAAAAAAAAAAAAAAAAATAATAAGATATATTACAGGAACTGGAATCTTTGTGGAAAAAAAAAAAAAAAAAGGTTTAGAGAGGAAAATAAATAAAATAAGTATAAAATGACAGAATAATATTCATAATTTTTATTGCCAAGTCAGTTTATAGGAGAAAAAAAAAAAAAAAAAAAAGCCAGGAAAAGATGAAAATGATGTTTTATGGCCGCTGGTATCTTCATAAAAAAAAAAAAAAAAATGAAAAATGAAAGGGAAAAACAGGAAAGAGCATGAAAAGAAGTCTAGAGATAAAAAAAATATATTTAAATGCCGAACAGAAAATATTCATAGTTAAAAGTTATCATGACTGTTGAAAAAGTTCAAATAATAATAAAAGTGAAGAGAAAAAAGAGGTAGTAGTGTGTATATATATATAAAAAATATATAAAAAAATAATAATAAATAAACTGTACAGAACATTCATAGTTCTAAATAAATACCTTATTAACCACAAATGACCAAAAAAAAAAAAAAAAAAAAATAATAATAATAATAATAATAATAATAATAATAATAATAATAAAAATAAATAAATAAATAAATAAATTAAAAAAGAAACTCTAAACACAACACCACCATTAAAACTAAAATAAAATAAAAAAAATAAAAAATTCACAGATTTATCGGTAACAATCTCTGGTGTAATAAAGATGAGTCTTTTTCGATTTATTCTTATCATCCTAATACTTCTTTTTTTTTCTCTCTCTCTCTCTCTCTTTTTTATCTCGACACAGTGACATGATTTGCTTCCTAAGACACCATCATTTGACAGTTTTTATGGAGCTTTATATTTAGAAGATGAAGCATCTGTATGATTTTTGAAATATTATTACTGCTTCTTTTTCCTTCTTCTTTTTTTTTTTTTTTTTTTTTTTTTTTAACTGCCAGAACAGTAATGTTTATGCCAGAAGGAAAAATTAATAGTTCTATCCAAGCTTGAAAAAAAAAAGATCCACAAAAAAATCAAATGGGGTGAACAAATAATAATAAAAAAGAAAAATAGAAGAAAAAAAAACTACAACAGGAAATGAAGAAAAAAAAAAAAACTGGTGTTTATGAAAAGAGGTTAAGAAAATAAAGAAATATTTTTAAAGAAGAAATATTAAGTAATAAAATAAAAAATAAAAAAACAACTAAAAAAAATTTAAATCTTTTATATCTAACAGGGCAAAAATATGTGGAAAAAGATGAATACAATTACTGAGAAAGAGAAACACACTGGTTAGGATGACTTCAGCATTGAGCCATAACTAAAATCATGTACAAAAGAATTCATTATAATCGTGACCAAAAGACAACCAACAAAATGTGGTTAATGCTTATCCTTTAATCCTTAACGTCAACTGAAAAAGGTTGTGTGCTGTCTCTATAATGTATGTCTCTATAATGTATGTCTCTATGATGTATGTCTCTATGATGTATGTCTCGATAATGTATGTCTCTATAATGTATGTCTCGATAATGTATGTCTCTATAATGTATGTCTCTATAATGTATGTCTCTATAATGTATGTCTCTATAATGTATGTCTCTATAATGTATGTCTCTATGATGTATGTCTCTATAATGTATGTCTCTATAATGTATGTCTCGATAATGTATGTCTCTATAATGTATGTCTCTATGATGTATGTCTCTATAATGTATGTCTCGATAATGTATGTCTCTATGATGTATGTCTCTATAATGTATGTCTCTATAATGTATGTCTCTGTGATGTATGTCTCTATAATGTATGTCTCTGTAATGTATGTCTCTATGATGTATGTCTCGATAATGTATGTCTCTATAATGTATGTCTATGTCTATAATGTATGTCTCTATGATGTATGTCTCTATAATGTATGTCTCTGTAATGTATGTCTCTATGATGTATGTCTCTATAATGTATGTCTCTATGATGTATGTCTCTATGATGTATGTCTCTATAATGTATGTCTCTATAATGTATGTCTCTATAATGTATGTCTCTGTCATTAGGTGTAAAAGTAACACTAAACAGATGATGCTACTTTCTGTTATTACCTGAGTTCCCAGTGTCATTGCTAATACTTGAATCCAGCCAAAAATCCACTACCTCCTGAAACATCTCGCTAGCTCGTTAGTTTTTTAAATTTCCACAACACAAAACCTTTTTAGCCTCTTAGTACAAATATTTCCCCCCATCGCTCTGCTTTCAAATTTTTTCCCTTTTACCCTGTTGTAGAAATATTTCTGGATTACCTGTAAGTCTGGCTACTACAGAATTTTAACTTCATGCAGTTTTAACCTGATGTCCTGAAGATAGGTCATTATTATTATTATTTTTTTTTTTTAAATTTATTATAATAAATATGGAATCACATTTTTTTTTTTTTTTTTTTTTTTTTTATTTTTCTTTCTAGTGATGCTGCAACAGTTTTAATTTCGGGGGGATCTTTTATTTTATTTTTATTTAATTTAATTTTATTTTATTTTTTTTATTTTTTATTTTTTTTATATATATCTGTCATTATAATCTATCTTGTAATGAATGGTGGACTAAAATGAATGAGTAATTAATACAAAAATAATTCTTTACACTTTTCTTCTTCGTGAGAATCAGAACCTAACTGCAAAATGGCATGGTAAGTATACTGGTGGAAGCATACTGATTGTAGTAGTAACAGTAGCAGTTGTCGCTGGTGATACTGATGAAAGCGGTGTTAACTGTAGTAGTAATAGGTAAACAGTAGCACAGTAGAAGAAGCAGACATGACAGTATTTGTACTAGTAGCTGAAGTAGTGGTAGATACAACTGTAGTAGTAGCAAAGGTACAAAGCAGTTGAAATGATAGTAGTACTAATGGTATTAGTAGTAATGATGGTGGTACTAATGGTACTGGAACAGCGATACAAATAATAGAAGGGTAATCATAGTTACAATAGTAGCAGTAGCAGAACTACAAATGGTAGTAATAACAGTAATAGTAGTAGTAGTAGTAGTAGTAGTAGCAGCAATGGAGGTAGACATAGTAGAAGTAGAAGTAAAAGTAGCATGTGCAATCATTAATATTCATTCCCATCCTGAAATCTCAACTGTATAAATATTTTTATATACTACTTGTTACAGACACAGAATATAAATTGAAAAAAAAAAAAAAAAAATAAAAAATAAATAAAAAAATAAATAAAAATAAATAAATAAATAAATAAATAAATAAATAAATAAATAAAAAAAAAAAAAAAAAAAAAAAAAAAAAAAAAACCCAATAAAAAAAAAAAAAATAAAAAAATAAAATAAAATAAAAAACATAAATAAAAAAAAAATAGAAATAAAATAAAATATTAACAGTAATAAAAAATAAATAAATGACAATAATAAAACACACTAGAATGTAACTGCCTGTTTAATAATCTTTGAACAGCAATAGAATGGAAACTTTGTTCAAGCTGTGTAAATATTTTTCTCACACCAATTAGAAACACACAGAGGACTGTGCAAACACACATCTGAAGATGAAAAAAAAAAAAAAAAAAAAAAAAAAAAAAAAAAAAGGACCATATGCAAGTGTCTGTTATGTTATCTGTTTCTTTAACAAACCATTCCCATGAGAAACTACCCCAAAAGAAATATATATATATATATATATATATATAATATACATATAAAAATATATATAAAAAAAAAATATATAAAAATAAAAATAAAAATAAAATAAAAATAAAAATAAATAAACAAAAAGATAAACAAGTAAATAAACATAAAATAAAAAAATAAAAATAAAAGATTCAGTATTCTGAATTTGTAAATATATTTTAAACCACATTATTATTATTATTATTATTATGTTTACAGCACCAAATACATATACAGATGGATGTGCTAAAAAATACATTATGTGCTAAATAAAACTATGTGGATTTTGTGTATGTTTTTACTTTTTTATACTTTTACAAATATTTATGCTCTCTCTCTCTCTCTCTCTCTCTCTCTCTCTCTCTCTCTCTCTCTCTCTCTCTCTGTCTCTGTCTCTCTCTGTGTGTCTGTATCTCTCACACACACACACACACACACACAGCAACATACACACACAAACATACACACAACACACACATACAGACACAGACACACACAGACAGACAGACACACACTCACACAAAAGTACAATGGCAAGAAAGCACAGCACTGATTTACTCCTTTCTATGAAGTTTACCACTCGTTTCAAACAGCTGTTGATACTGAATATAAAGATAACACAGCTTTTATTTATTTCTCCACCTTTTTTTTTTCTCTCATATTACACACAAGTGGTAAGAAAGAAAAAAAAAAAAAAAAAAAAAAGAAAGAACAAAAAACAAATCTAAAACACACAGCTTGAGTAATGTTTCAGTTTTACTCCTTTTTTTTAAATTTTCTGTCTTAAAAACTCACATTCACACATAGACAAAAACATTGAATTTACTTCCATGATTTATAGCATCAGCTTAAACTATATGTTAAGAACATATTGTCATTAATGTTACTATTATTATTATTATCACTATTACACACACACACACACACACACATGCACACAGAGCATACATATATATATATATATACACATACATTTTATATTGATATATATATACTCACACACATACATATATATATATATATACACACACACACACACACATACATATATACACAAACATACACATACATATATGATACATACATATATGATATACATACATATATGATATACATACATACAGATACATACATACACATATATACACACATACACATTTATATACAAACAAATATATATACATCCATAACAAACATACACACATATATATACATCCATAACAAACATACACACATATATATACATCCATAACAAACATACACACATATATATACATCCATAACAAACATACGCACATATATACACACATACACGCACACATTATATTGTTGTATATCAGGTTATTGTGTTTTTTCTTTATCTTTTTTTTTGCTTTTTTTTTTTTATATTAGTTTGAACAAAAACATCTATAAATTAAACTAAATTTTGTCATTTTATCTTTCTACATT
>CM022678.1:6258558-6293558 GCA_012295275.1 Chrysomallon squamiferum
TCATTCCAGAAGACTCATGGTAATTAGATTTCTAACAGTCATATTCCTGCCAAGAACTTACCTAAATTAGAGTTTTTAAATGCGAGACAAATCAAGGAATCAGATAGCATTCAGCCAAAAAAATGTCAAAAACTGGAAATGAACCGTAAAACATTTTGCTATTTAACAACAAAGATTTAAACGCATTTAAGATACGACGCCTTCAACACTGAATTGTGTTTTTATTGAGTAAGCGAGAGAATGAATTCTCGGATTCTCAGCTATGTTTGAATCTACAGCAGGAGAAAATACTGACACTGCTTTCTCTTGTTAGTTCAACTATCTTGCTGTTACAAAGTTAATTTTCTTCAAACCAGCTCTCAGATCATATCAAGTGTTTGTTCTCTAACTTCACTGCACCTGTAGAAGATTAATGTAGTCAGGTTTGTATCAACAATCTCTGCATCAATGACAATTAAATTTTATCCTTAGAGTGTCTGAAAAATCCTGCATCAGACCACCATTACAATTGAACTATAAATATTTTATCAAGGAAAAAAAAAGATTTGATTTTGTTTGTGTCTGAGTTTTTCGAAACTAAATCATTTTGTCTACAAAGTCTTCCAGTCTGTAATTCATTTTAAAGAAAAATCAAGGAATCAGACATCATTCAGCAATGAAAAAATTAAACTGCAATTTAAATAATAAACACATTTTGCCACTCAACAATGAAGATTAAATTTTATTACCCTCCCAGTCTTTCAACACCAAATTATTTCTTCTTCCAATTCGAAATTCACGCTTAAGGTGAAAGAAAGGAAAAATCAAGCAATCAGACGTCAATTGGCAATAAAACAAACTGCAACTGAACTGTAACCATTCTTTTTCTCCCATCCTGAGTCTTTCCAACACTAAACTGTTTTTGTTAAAGTCTCTCCGAATGACTCCCCATTCAGATTCTATCTGCAGCTTTTAAATCTCTTTCTCTGTTGCTTAGAATCTCTCAAAATTCCCTTGAAACAAACCATGCCAGCTGTTTTGTTTTGTGACCATAACAATCCCCCCCTTTTATTCCGGGCATATCTGAACAAAATCTTGACATTAAATTTTTTTTTTTTCAACATCCATCCTAAAGTTCAATTATAAGAATTATCAGGAAGACAAACACCATTCAGTAATAAAACATGACTGTGGCCTAGCAATAAAGATTTGGTATCTTTGTTTAAGGTGCGGAGTCTTTTAATGCCAAATTGACAAGGTGAGTTTATGAATGAATCCGTTTACTTTGTCTAGTAAAGGTGAAACCTGATGCACATCAATTACTGCTATATCTCTCTCTCTCTCTCTCTCTCTCTCTCTCTCTCTCTCTCTCTCTCTCGCTCTCTCTCTCTCTCTCTCTCTCTCTCTCCTTGTTTAGACTGAACATTTGGAACAATGGTCATGAAATTATATGTTTATATTAGCCTGGGAAAAGTGGTGTAAAAGTGGAAAAAGAGATACACACACAAGGGAGGCAGACAGAGACAGAGACAGAGACATTCAGACATTCAGAGACAGAGACTCAGACATTCAGAGACAGAGACAGAGACATTCAGACATTCAGAGAGAGAGACAGACAGAGAGCGAGAGAAAGAGAGAGATAAGAAACAAAGAGATACACAAGAACAAGAACAAGAAAATAAAGAACATAAAATACAGATTATCTTTCTTTAACGAACTAATAATCAGTTAATTACCCAAAAAAAAATTTTTATAAATCTTTTTTCTTCTTCTTTATTGTTACATTTTAAACTTTACTTTTTATTTTATTTTATTTTTTTTAATTTTTGTGGAAAAACTCACAGACATTAGCAATACTTGCTGACCCACCGATTATAATCTGTCAAAACGATAGAATCGACACAGCAGTATTTCCACCACTGTTTCGCACTTGTTTCAATGCATTCACATTTCATTAGCTCTCAATGCCAGATCACCTGTTGTTTTCATAGCAGAAATTTATTGCGAAATCTTATGAAGAAAACACACGTTTGAGAAATTATAGACTCTGAAGAAGGAAAAATATGTGTGTGCATGCGTGAGTGCGTGTGTATGTGTGTGTGTGAGTGCTCGCACATTTCTTCAATATCACAAACACAGTTATGTAACAGATACACACATACATATTCATATTTAAGTTGCAGTAAGCACATTTTGATTTCAAAATTTTCTTTTTCTTCTTTGCTTCTCTTAAGTTAGCTTTCTCTTTCTCACTATCTCACTGTCTCACTTTGTCTCTCTTTCTGGCTCACTTTGTCCCATTCTGTCTCAGCTCTTACACCTGTCTTTCCTTGCTCCTATACATACTTGACAAGTTCATCTGTTTCTACACACCTGTAGGTTTTTTTTATTTTTTTTGCTTTCTTCATCTCTTCATATATTTGTCTTCCTTTCAACATTTACAAAATCATTTTTCTTCTTTTTTTCACACACAGTCGGGCTAACTCTTATACAGGTAGGCAAACACGCACACACACACACACACACACACACACACACACATCAATATCTACTCATTGACACATATGCACACACACACATCAATATCTACTCATTGACACATATGCACACACACACATCAATATCTACTCATTGACACATATGCACACACACACATCAATATCTACTCATTGACACATATGCACACACACACATCAATATCTACTCATTGACACATATGCACACACACACACACACTCACACTGATACACACACATCCATTCACTCACACACACACACACACACACACACACACACACACACTCACACTGATACACACACATCCATTCACTCATACATACACACACACACACACACACACACACACACATACACACACACACACACATCACCACCATCCCACCCAAACATTCACAACAACAAACACAAACATACATTTCAACAGATTGCAAATCACAACCGTCTGTTTTTTTCTTTTTTTCTTTTTTTTTTTTTCTCTCTCTCTTTTTAATCTTGGTTTCCATAACAACAACTGAAACTCCCATTTATCCTGGACAGAGGCAACACACACACACACACACACACACACACACACACACACACTCTGCGGCTTATCAAGACAGTGAAAGATCTCTATATGGAAAAAAAACAGCTGATTTCTGTTCTCTCTGAATTTCTCTGCACTTCACCTATTAAGATAAAGGATTGGATATCAAAAGACTATCTCTGCCTGTCCAGACATAGCTGACAGCTGCAGAATAAATGTTTCTGGCTTAAGGTTATACAACACTATTAAATTTAAAAATTTTAATTTAAAAAAAAAAAAAAAAAAAAAAAAAAAAAAAAAAAAAAAAAAAAAAAAAAAAATTTAATTTTTTTTTTTTGTTTTCTTTCTTTATTTTCTTTCATTTTCTTTCTTTCTTTTTCTTTCTTTCTTTCTTTCTTTCTTTCTTTCTTTCTTTCTTTCTTTCTTTCTTTCTTTATTTCTCACACACACACACACACAAGGTAAAGTGATTATTCATCCAGGTGTTCACAGGTGTTTTTCTGTAAATTTTGTATCAGTTTGTTTGATGTAAAGTTTGCCAACTGTTTGCTTCATTACAGAGACTTACAGGTTTGAAAGGAAAAGAAAGATTGTGAGAGATAAAGAAGAAAGAAAGAAAGAAAGAAAGACTGATAGGGAGATTAAGACTGAAAGAAAATAATGTTCACAATGAATGTAAGAAACAAAAGGAAGAAGAAGAAAATAATAAAAACTAACCTTTTAATGTTCAATACATGCGTCACATATAAATCTGAATTTAATAAGTTTGGTAAAATGACGTTAATGTGTAACTATATTAAAAATCAAAATTTAAAAATAATGGGTACAAACTCTTACATAATTATATAACAGAAGACAACCTCTTGAATTCAGCAACAACTTTAAAATACACATTCTTTACTGTAACAGAGCACCAAAATATAATACAGAAAAAAATTTAATAAAAATTAATAATAATAATAATAATAATAATAATAATAAAAACAAACAACAAACATACTGATTATGAAAGCTAGTCAACACAACAATAAAACAGATACGTGGACTGTTAAAAGGAACCAATGCACATTCCACAGAAACAGTGATGTGAATTATAAAAAGTGGAAAATCCAGGCAAAATTTAACAGTAGTAAAATGGATCTTAAAGAAAGAAAAATCAAGGCACATGAAACAGTTATTACACCTATGTACCTATACGTTAGAGAAACTGAAATTTTATTTTATGAAACTTGGCTAGTTTTGGACACACCACATTATTACCAAGATCGGATTAGGAACAACTGGGGCAGTGAAAAAAAAAAAAAAAAAAACGCTCATCCAAAGTAGAGATGCAGATCAGAAAAAGCAAGTGATCCAAAGGAAAACAGACAGAGATTAGGGAAAAAGCAGACTGCTGAAGCTAGCAGGGGTAGAGAGAGAGAAGCCTGTGAAACACAAGTGAGTGGCACTCCACACACACACACACACACACACACAGACACACACACACACTGCCAATCTGGCCAGACACATTTCTATCAAAGAGCTGCTTTATTTCCCTGGATACTGCAAGGGAGAGGCTTTTCCAGCACACACACAGACACACACACACACACAGAGAGAGTCAATAACAGACAACAGGACTGTTTAAATAAAACACCGAGTGTCGGAGTAAATGACATTTCCTCAAAATTTTATCTCCCAATCAAGTAGCTGCTAAAACTGTCTATTACTTGTTTTGTGTGTGTGGGGGAAAAAGAAGTAATTGTCTGTTTGTGAACACTTGTTTCTGGTGGCAGTTCATAAAACTAAATAACACGAATAGAGGTTCATTAAAACTAAAATAACACGAAATTCGTATGCCCTCTGTTTTTATGTGATACAGATATTCCCGTTATTAAATCTTGTGAAAATCAGATACGACAGTTTTGGTTTGATGAGTCTACCAGTTTTAGTAAAATGAGTCGACTTACTTTTCTTTCACGTCTGTTCATGTGTTACACTTATTCTTTTATTTCATGAAAATCTGATAAAAAAAAAAAATATATATAAATGGTTTAAACAATTTTCTGAGTAACAGTTTTAAATTATAAAAACCTGGTTGGTTTTAAATTAAAATTTTCATTCCTAACATAAATCAAAAAAAAAAATCAGTCTTAAAAACTGTCTTAAATTAAAATCTTTGCAAATCAAAACTGTCTTAAAGTCTGCCATCTTTGCACACATGTCACAATTATTCCGTTCAAAACATTTTGAAAAAAAAAAATGAGATAAAAGATGATTTGGTTGAAAGATTTGCGATTTCGAGACAAACAAAACTGAACTTATACTCGTTCATAAAACTAGAGAAAAGTCTTATCAAGAGAAAAATTAGATTAGAATATTTCAAACGAGTATAAATTTCTTTAATCATTAAAAACAAAAAACTACAACTTTATAGTTACATCAGTCATAAACCTGTCAAAATTAGACAAAGAGAATTTAGTTACAATATTTAAATATTTCTAATTTTAATGTGTGTAGATTAAGGAAGGAGAGACAGATGCTTGGAATGGATGGAAGGATGGATGAATGGATGGATGGATGGATGAATGAATGGATGGATGGATGGATGAATGGATGGATGAATGGATGTCATGGATAGGGATGGGTTGGGATGGGATGGATGATGGATTGGTGTATGGAGATTAGGGTAGGATGGAGACAGAGAGATAAATGAAATAAGATAAACTGAGGGGTTAGAGCCAGAAGGTTTTAATTTCTCACTCACTCACTCACTCACTCACACACACCTCACTCACTGACTCACATACACACACACATATATGTATATACATACATAAATATAGATATATATAAATACATATTTATATAGACATATATACATACCTACATTATACATATATATATATATGTATATATGCATATATTATACACACATATACATATATATATAGACGTATACACATACATATAAATACATAGATAGATATAGATATAGAAGATATAGATATAGCTATAGATATATGTATATGTATATATATATATAAGCATGTAAGACCTTTTTTCTCTTACTCCTTCAAATAATGCAGATATGGACTAAGTAAAAAAATATATATTAAAAAAATCACACATCACAAAGGACAGGACAGCACATACCAAACTCTTAACATCTTACTGTTTGGCACTGAGAAGTAATAAAACTCCTGGAGATGACTGTTCTGTTACCAAACTACAGCTCATTCCATTCCAAAACAAATAATATTAAAACTATATATATATATATATATATATATAACTAAAATGCTCTTTTAAACAACTGTGTTTGTGTGTCTTTGTGTGTGTGTGTCTGTGTCTGTGTGTGTCTGTGTGTCTCTCTGTGTGTTTGTGTGTGTGTGTGTCTGTGTGTGTCTGTGTGTGTGTCTGTGTGTGTCTGTGTCTGTCTCCGTGTGTGTGTGTGTCTGTGTATGTGTCTGTGTGTGTGTGTGTGTGTGTGTGTGTGTGTGTCTGTGTGTGTGTGTGTGTGTGTGTCTGTGTGTGTGTGTGTGTGTGTGTGTCTGTGTCTGTGTCTGTGTGTGTGTCTGTGTGTGTGTGTGTGTGATTAAAACATGTGTGTGTGTGTTTGTGTGTGTGTGTGTGTGTGTTATTAACCAGTGTGTGGTGTGTGTAAGCTGTGTCTGTGTGTGTGATTAAAACGTGTTATTAACCAGCGCGAGGTGGTATAAACTTATTACACAACGATTATGTTACTCTGAGGGTGAGAACTGGAAATAAGAAACAGATGACAGACAGGGAAGGTCTAAACTTGAAACAGGTGTTTTTACAAGCTGACTGTTGGTTTGTAAACATCACATGATACTTGGAAGCAGTGAGTCAATTTAAACTGTTTATTTTGACATTTTTAATGTTTCAAACTGGGATAAATAAATACATACATACATACATGTGTGTGTGTGTGTGTGTGTGTGTGTGTGTAATTAATATGTAAAATTTATAACACAATATGCTACTTATTTGTCATATTTACTTATTTAATTTCAGGCTGTTTAAAATATTTTTCCCTTCCTGTAACTGATGCCATCCAGTTTAATCCAGTTTAATCCAGTTTAAATCACCACCACCACCATCATCATCCACTCACTGACATCTAATTTAAACCATGTCTTTCTAAACACTGACAAATCACAAAGCAATTGAATCAATTCATCCAGTTTCCCCACCACATGTAAATTAAACCATATCCATATCTTTCTAAACACTGACAAATCACAAAGCAATTGAATCAATTCATCCAGTTTCCCACCACATGTAAATTAAACCATATCCATATCTTTCTAATAACACCAATAAATCATAAAGCAGTTGATCTGCCAATGCATTCGTCCTCCCTCCCGTACTTCCATTCATACATCCATCTGTTTGTGTCTTCTACACACTGATTAAAAAAATCCATCTGTCTGTTGATTCATTCAATTAACCATCCAATTAACCTTCCATGCATCTATCCATTCATGCAAATAGTGCACACACAGATTTTAGCTTAAAGCAATTTGTCTGTCCATTCATCCATGTAACCAAACCTCTATCTACACATTCATATCTTCTGTACATTTTAAAGTAATTCATCCATCTAACCATCTCTCCATCTATCCATCCATCTATCTTTTGCACATGATTTGCTTTAGGCTTATTTATCCATCCATCCATCCATCCATCCATCCATCCATCCATCCATCCATCCATCCATCCATCCATCCATCCATCCATCCGTCCATCCATATCTGCTACACACTGATTTAACTTAATGCAGTTCATCTTCCAATCCATAAATCTATCTGAGCATGCATGCAGTAACCTATCTATCTATCCATCCATTCACATCTTCTGTATACTGATTTAACTTCAAGCAACCCATCTCACCCATCTAACTATATACACTAATTTTATCTGCTTCACCCACTCACCTAACCACATTATCCTCAAACTGATCTAACTGGAGAAACAGCCCGTATTTTCATATTTTTCCCATTCACACCTGCCTGAGTATAAACAGCAGAGCTTTTTTTTACCACTCACAGCTGTTGACAAGTTAACAACAAACTTCACCAGTTTGAAACAGAAACTGAAACTTGCTGTAAAAACTCATGTCATTCTTTAAACGTTCTTTACTCTTAATGAATGTACAACTGTGACATTTGTAAATACAGGGAATCTAATTTATCATCATCATCATCTCCAGTATTGTCTCCTCTGTCCTTCATATGTTATTAATAATTCACTTAGAAAGAGCTAGGATTTTTTTTTGTCAACAGTAAATGATTAGTACCAAAATGTCCAGGACAAAATGAACTTGGGCAAAAACACACTCTAGATGAAACCTCACAAGACAAAAGACCTGTTCAGTAATCAGAATTGCTGAAATAAGTCTAATAAAACAATGGTTTAAATTAAAATTTGCTTAATTAAAATGAAGACTGTTGGATTCTGTAAGACTGGTATACTGATATACTTATGTTACGTTACAAAAAGATGAAATTTTAAAAAAAAATTCTTTATTTCATTATTTCTTTATTTCTTATTTAATTCTGAATAAACTGGGATTTTTGTCTAATGAGGCTACTGAATGAATGGGGGTTCTGTACACTGTTGTTTTGCCCAGTCAAGTAAAGTCTGGTTATCAAATCCTTCTATTTTAAACTTAAAAATGGCAAAGAACTAAAAACTGCAATTCTTGCCTTATTCCATCAGTGTTGTATAAAACTGTAATAAACACCTTTTTCTACAGTTTTTATTTTTATTTTTATTTTTTTTTTTTTAACATGATATGGATTCTTTCACAAAATATGAATGGTGAAGTTTTAAATAATAAAACTTTTCATTACCAGCAACAGCATTCAAATTTTTTTAAATTTTTTTTTTTAAATATGTTGTTTGTTTGTTTTGGGTGTTTTTTTTTTTTTTTTTAACAATATAAAATTTGTTCCAACATATGAATGATAAAGATTTGAAGCATTAATACAATTGCCTCATCCCTCTAACATGCTATTACCTCACATAGCATTCAATAACAAACACCGCACACACTTTTTAATACTGTTCTGTTGTTGCTGTTCTTGTTGTTGGAATTTTTTTCTTTACTATGCAATCTCTCCCAAAATATGAATGATTCTACTTGAAACTATCATTTCTTTTTCTTTTTCTTTTTTTTTTTTTTTTTTTAAGGAATCTGATTTTTTTTTCTAACACATGAATGATTCAGCTTTGAACTTGTAAACAAAATTTTTTTTTTTTTTTTTTTTTTTTTTTTTTTTTTTTTTTTTTTTTTCAAGTATGGCATTGCTTCCAAAATATCACTGCTGAAGCCTTAAAGAGTAAAACCGTTGCCTCATTCCTCAAACACTCTTCACTCTCCTCAGCATTCTGCAATCATGTTATAAACATGTTTATTTTGAGAGAGGATGGAAGCTGACATGCTCAGTGTATGCAAAACACACCTGCAAAAAAAAAATAAGAAACTCCCAGTGATGGTGCACATGCTTTTTCTCTCCAATCAGCAGGGTTTGCGTCTGCTGTCTCTCTCAGAACAGAACAGAACAGATCTGACACATCACTTGTCTAATTGAAGCAAACAAGCAATTTGTGAACTGGTTCACTTGGTACTTGGTGGGTCTTGTGGTCTTGTAGATGGAAATTTAATAAGATATATATATATATATATATATAGATGAATGTTTTTCCTTAATTTTTATTTATTTATTTATTTGTTTGTTTATTTATTATTATTATTATTATTATCATCATTGTTATTATTATTATTGTTGTTATTATTAATTATTATTATTATTATTATTAAGATATATATATATATATATATATATATATATATGAATGTTTTTCCTTAATTTTTATTTATTTATCGATTTATTTGTTTATTATTATTATTATTATCATTGTTATCATCATTATTATCATCATCATTATCATTATCATCATTATTACTACTACTACTACTACTATTATTTTATTTTATTTTTATATTTCTTTGTGCAATAAGTTCTTGCTGGTTTTAATTCTCATACCTTTTTAAATTTAAAATAATAAACAATGAGATGATAAACAGTATGTTAATGTATGTTTTGGTGGTTAGATTGGGAAATTAATCTGTTTGAGATCTCTTGTGGATTACATAGCAGATGATATTCATCAGATTTTGTTGCTTGTATAATAATAATAATATTAATAATATTATTATTATTATTGTTCTTCTTCTTCTTATTATTATTTAATAGTTTGTATAATAAAATTAAGAGGATGTGATGTTTGTCTAGTTACCAGTGAACCACAGTTTACTAATTTCTTTAATGCACAGACTCATCTGAAGTGTAAAAATTGAGTTTAATGAGGTTTCCTATGGAAAAACAGTCACGTTGATTTTAATTATCATTACTGAATGAAATCTTAAAAGCCCAGGTTATACAATTTTTAACTGTTAGGAATGATTCAGTTAGTGTGCACAGTACAGTTACTGCAGTTGCCAGATCTAATTTAGTCTCAAGTCAGCTGGAATTGGAAATTAATAAGATCTGCTTACAGAAAAAAAAAGAAAAAAAACATTAAAAGGCCCTAATTTATTTTAATTTTCTCTTTAAATGCCCGATGTAATAAAATTATGACTGCTATCTTTAATGTGTGTATGGTTTTTGGATGTAGTGCAGTCGATAGATTTGCTTTAGTGCACAACTGTGGTTGGATTGGGAAATTATCTTTAGTATGATTTGTTCTAGAAAAGTAATTATGTCAAGATTAATAATCTTTTCTTTAATGAACATATTTTTAAAATGATTAAAACAAAAAATTAAAAATTAAAAAATTGATAAGATAATAATGTGAGCTCATAAAACTAACATTTTCAAAGCAAAACTATTTCACACTCTGTCGGATTGGGAAATTAATGTCATCAGTATAAGCTCTTGTCTAACCATCTGGATTTTCAGACTAAGCTCAAAAATGATGGTGTTTTTTTTTTTGCAAACTAACCCACAGATGTGAAAACAGCATCTGATTCCTTGTTCCAGTCTTACAGTCATTCTACTCTGCTTTTTAGGCTTTAAGTCAAAAAAAAAAAAAAAAAAAATAAAAAAATATTCTAATTTAATCTAATCTTTCATCCTTACTTCTGGCACACAGCCAGAACAATCAATTCCCTTGTCCAGGAAAACCATACTTGAATCCTAATTAGATCTAGCTACGATGCTATGTTTTCTAACTTTCCTGCTTTTATGCTGTTCCCAGTTACATCGAAAAAAAAATGATAAAATAATTATTTTTATACTATTTTTTTATTTTTTATCTGTTTCGTTTGCTGAATATTTTTCAAGAATTCTGATAGCATCAAATGAAAAAGCTGATGGACTGAAGTAAAAAAATGCTCAGAATGTGAAATAAAAGGGGACAAGAATAAATAAAAAAATTGATAGCATAAAATGTCAATAATAATAATAATAATAATAATAATAATAATAATAATTAGTATTATACTACTGCTGGAACAGTTACTACTCTATAATTTGTACTACTAATACTACTACTTCTTCTACTGCTATTAACATTACTACTACTAATTCTGATACTATTGTTATCACCATCACAGCTGCTACTACTACTACTACTACTACTTCTACTACTACTACTACAACTACTACTATTATGACTGTATGACTGTGTGTCTGTGTGTCTGTGTGTGTGTCTGTTCAATGGCATGTTTGTACATTTTAGGTATTTTTTTTCCCCTTTTTTCCTTTATGTTTATAATGTACTACTTTTACAGTGTTGGGGTAATTTGTATTATAGTAGTGTCTGTGTGTGTGTGTGTGTGTGTGTGTGTGTGTGTGTGTGTGTGTGTGTGTACAGGTGGGTGGGTGTGATTAATAAATAAAATGTTACTCATTTGTCATAATTATTAACAACAACAGCAACAACAACAACAACAATAATAATAATAATCTGAAGAAGAAAAAGAAGCTCACTTTATGCCATGTGATTTAAAATAAACACATGCCAAGAGAGAGAAAATAAATACGTTGATAACATAAAATGTTGACAGCAGAAGCAAAATATTTATAAATTCTTTTTAAAAAAAAATGTTATAAGGATGATATATTTAATAAAAATTAATATGCTGAGAGCATTTTCAAGAAATTCGTGATAAAACTGGGTGGCTAAGGGTTTAAAATGAAAATGCTGGCAGCTCACTAAAAAAATGTTTGACACTGCATAGAAAATACTGTTAACAGATAAAATAATAATAATAATAATGATACGTTTATTTAAAACACTTACTACTATTACTGCTACTCCTACTACTACTACTACTACTACTACTACTACTACTACTACTACTATTAATAATAATAATAATAATAATAATATTAATAATAATAATAATAATAGTAATAATAATAATAAAATAGAAATATTGCTAGATAAACATAATACTGACAGCATAAATGAAAATCTTGATAACAAAGTTTACAGAGTAATATAAAAATAATCTTTATTTTTTATCTTTTATTTATTTATTTATTTTTATTTTTATTTTTGTGTTTTTTTGTGAGGACAGAATAAAGATTAATACTAATACAGATAAAAAAATAAAAAAAATAAAAATAAAAATTAAAAAAAAAATAAATAAAAACAAAAAAAAAAAAAAAAAAAAAAAATAAATAAATAAATAAATAAAAAATAAATAAATAATAACCCAACTCCCCCCACAGAAAAAAAACAACTAAAAAAAAACACTTGATAGTGTAAAATATATTGATAAAATTAAATTAAATTGTTGACACTGTAATATTCCAGTGTAGAATGAATTCACTGATAAGATTAAAACGTTATAAATTTTCAAACCTTGTGAGAAGTGATAAGAAAAGTGACAACACAAGATCGTCTGTCACAAAGAAAGGAAGAAAATAAACTTATCATCTGCATTACTCACTAAAGCATGTGCATGCACGATCTGTGCTAAGCATGTCCGTAACGTGCTAGACTTTCTCAAAGGCAATATTGAAATTTTCCTCCTGTATGGTTGCTTTTTTTTTTTTTTTTTTTTTTTTTTTTTTTTTGATGCTGCTGCTGCTGCTGTTGAAGTTTTACTGTTTCTATCAATTTCATTTAAAAAAAAAAAAAAAGAACTTAATAAAATCCTTAAAAAATAAATAAAATATGTTGTGGCTAAATAATCTGAAATGAATCATTTATTTTAATCTACATTTTGTACAGTTATTAATTTACTTACAAAATAAGAATTCATCATTCAACAAAATGCTCACTGAACCAATTATTAAAATTTCCCAGTCATCCAATTTTGGAAAGAAAGAAAGAAAAAAAAAAATGCGAAAATAACTCATAAATGATGACAGAAATTTTTCACCGATAAAAAAAAGGTGAATTCACATGTCCAAGAAAAAGTTGCTAACCAAGCATTTGCAACTGATAGCATATTAAATCAACCAAATTTTTTCTGAAAAATTAACAAAAAAATTCCTTTCCTATAGCCAGTGACACACAACTGATAATACAATATTAATCTTTATGTTCCAAATAATTATTAAATCAAACGGTTTCCAGTGATAGCGTAATAAATCAATGTGTTTGACAGGAATTAAAAAAATTTTAAAAAAAAGAAGAAGAAAAATAATAATAAATTCACAAAGGCCCATGATGCTGAATCGATAATACTAAATTAATCTTTATGTTGCAAATAACTGTTAACCGAGTGTTTGTCAATGATAGCCAACTAAATCAATGTGCTTTTAGAGGAATTTAATTTTTACAGTTTATACTTCTAAACAGAAATGACACAGAACTGATGATCATCCACTTCTTGCAAATAAATGCACAGTTTTTTTTGTAAAATGAGTCTAGATTAAATCAGCATGTTTAAAAAAAAAAAAAAAAAAAAAAAAGAATAAAAAGTAAAGTTTATACATTCAATAGTCATTGAGAGACAGTTGATGATACAAAATTAATCCTGAAAAAAGTTGTTTATCAAATATATTTGTCAGTGAAAGCGAATTTTATCAACAATTTTTAGCAGGAGTTGAAAAAAAAAATGAAAAAAAAAAAAAATAAAAAAAAAAATGAAAAAAAAAAAAAAAAAAAATGAAAAAAAAAAAAAAAAAAAAAAAAAAAAAAAAAAAAAAAAAAAAAAAATTGACTATTGACGACAAACAAACAAAAAAAAAAAAAAAAAAATCAGTTCAAAAAAATCACCTGTAACAGAAAATTAAATTATCACATTTTTTTTTTTTTTGGTGTCATTTTATTTTTTTAAAACAAGAGTAACAGAAATGCGAGAGAAAATTAAATCAAGATGGTCAAGTGCCCTGTTTAATGAAAAACAAGACTTCAGCTTTCAGATGTGAAAAAGCACTGTAAAGCTATACAGAAAGTTTCTGTTTGCCCGAGATCGGAATCAGTCGTATTGAGTGTCTGTGGAACAGATTAACTTTCCTCTGCACACAATTAGGTGGGTGGGTGGGGGGTGCTGGAAATGTGTATCAAGTATGAAAACACAAGAAAAGTGAGCTGAGCTGAGCTGAGGTGACTGACTGAGGTGACTGACTGACTGACTGAGGTGACTGACTGACTGAGGTGACTGACTGAGGTGACTGACTGACTGACTGAGGTGACTGAGGTGACTGACTGACTGACTGACTGACTGAGTGATTGCCTGACTGAGGTGACTGACTGACCGACTGACTGACTGAGCTGAGGTGACTGACTGACTGACTGAGGTGACTGACTGAGCTGAGGTGACTGACTGACTGACTGACTGACTGACTGAGGTGACTGACTGACTGACTGACTGAGGTGACTGACTGACCAGTGTGTGGACTGTTCAGCCAGACAGCTGTGGATGTAATTAAAAAGAGTGAAGGAAGAAGAAGAAGAAGAAGAAGGGGGAAAAAGGGGATAGAGTAAGAAGGAGGGAAATGAAGGAAGAAGGGTGAGAGGGGGAGAGAGAGAGAGAGAGAGAGAGAGAGAGAGAGAGAGAGAGGGGAGGAGGAGAGAGAGAGAGAGAGAGAGAGTTGAAGAGAGAGACAGTAAGAAAGAAAGAAAAGAGAGAGAGAGAGAGAGAGAGAGAGAGAGAGAGAGAGAGAGAGAGAGAGAGAGAGAGAGAGAGACAGACAGACAGTAAGAAAGAAAGGAGAGAGAGAGAGAGACAGCAACAGAGAGATGAGGAGAAAAAAAGAAAGAAGGCAGGACAGAAGAAAAACAAGATGGAAAAAAATGAATGTTTAATGACATATCTGTTATTGGGTGTCAGACCAAAGGTAAAAGAAATGATTGATTGACTGTAAGAGAGAAAGAACAAAAAGAACGAAAAGGATGAAAAATGATGGAGACAGAGACATAGAGAGCCAGATAGGCAAACAGACAGACAGACAGATAGAGATAGAGAAAAGAGAAGGCAGAACAAAATGAATGAGTGAAAGGAAAAAAAAGAAAAGGGGAAAGAAAAAATAGGTTGAAGACTGATGGAATGAGAAGAGAAAAGAAACCAAAAAAAAAAAAAAAAATTTTAAAAAAAGAAATAGGTTGAAACTGATAAAAATTAAATAAATAAATAAATAAATAAATAAATAAATAAATAAATAAATAACAAAAATAAAGAATTAAGGAGAAAAAAGATGGAAATAATAAGGTAAAAAAATCTAAGACAGAAAGGTTGAAAAAAACAGCTCTAAAGAGAAAAATATAAACAATTAATTTCTTACAGTTTGAAAGTATTTTGATTTAACAATACACCCAAAGGTAACTGTGCTGTATCCAAGGTAGATAACCTAAGATCCTGGATGATATCCTGATCTGCTATCCAAGTATAGTGGGGTTATATTAAGGACAGGCAACCAAAGATTATATAACAACCTATAACAGCAGATAACTGAAGACACAAGATCTATTATTCAAAGAATTATCCCCATATATCAAGGGGAGATTATCCTAAGATGTAACATGCTATCACTAGCAGATAACCAAAGATACGAGAAATATATATATATATATATATATAGATAGATAGATAGATAGATAGATAGATAGATAGATAGATAGATAGATAGATAGATAGATAGATGTCAGCTACATATATTACATAAATATCACCCAGCATCATGTATGTAGCTGGTTATCTTTTTAATATCACCCAATAATCAGAAACATGACAAAAAACCAAAAGGGTATTTATTATTCAATACACAAGTCTTTTGTTCTTCTGCAAGTATGTTTCATCACTGACAGCTAAATCACGGAATCTCTTTTGTTTCCTCAGCAAGTCTTTTAATGTCACTTAATGTCAGGTGAGAAGTAAAAACAAGCAAGAACTGCTGGACTTGGCCTACATATCTGGCAATTCTGCTGCAGGCCGTGTAAAATAAGCTGATAATGGTGATATGTCTAGACGCTGCAGATTATTTCCCCGATCTCTGACAGTGCATGTGGAGTCAGTGGAACAGCAGTTGGTCCACTTCCATGCATGCAAGTGATGTAACCAGGAACAGTCACTGGTGGTGGTGTGTTGTTGTTGTACAGTGATGTAATCAGGAACAGTCACTGGTGGTGGTGGTGGTGTGGTGTTGTACAGTGATGTAATCAGGAACAGTCACTGGTGGTGGTGGTGGTGTGGTGTTGTACAGTGATGTAATCAGGAACAGTCACTGGTGGTGGTGGTGGTGTGGTGTTGTACAGTGATGTAACCAGGAACAGTCACTGGTGCTGGTGGTGTGTTCTTGTTGTACAGTGATGTAACCAGGAACAGTCACTGGTGGTGGTGTGTTGTTGTTGTACAGTGATGTAACCAGGAACAGTCACTAGGTGGTGGTGTGTTGTTGTACAGTGATGTACAGTGATGTAACCAGGAACAGTCACTAGTGGTGGTGTGTTCTTGTTGTACAGTGGTGTAACCAGGAACAGTCACTGGTGGTGGTGGTGTGGTGATGTACAGTGATGTAACCAGGAACAGTCACTAGTGGTGGTGGTGTGGTGATGTACAGTGATGTAACCAGGAACAGTCACTGGTGGTGGTGGTGGTGTGTTCTTGTACAGTGATGTAATGAGAAACAGTTACAAGTGGGCAAGTTCATATTTAATGATATAATGAGAAACACTTTCTAGTGGTGGATTCTTAGACAGTGGAAGAAAAACCCACAACAGAAACATGTACTAATGATGGGTTCTTGTAACGATGTGATCAGACACAGTTACAGGTGGTCAGACACAGTTACAGGTGATCAGACACAGTTACAGGTGATCAGACACAGTTACAGGTGGTCAGACACAGTTACAGGTGATCAGACACAGTTACAGGTGATCAGACACAGTTACAGGTGATCAGACACAGTTACAGGTGATCAGACAGTTACAGGTGCTGTCTTTTTGTACAGTGGTGTAACAAGAATTATTCAGAAGTGGTAGGTTCATACTTTATGATATAATAACAAGGGCTAATGATGGGTTCTTGTACAGTGACAAAACCAGAAAACAGTTACTAGTGGTGTATTCTTGTACAGTGACAAAACCAGAAAACAGTTACTAGTGGTGTATTCTTGTACAGTGACAAAACCAGAAAACAGTTACTAGTGGTGTATTCTTGTACAGTGACAAAACCAGAAAACAGTTACTAGTGGTATATTCTTGTACAGTGACAAAACCAGAAAACAGTTACTAGTGGTATATTCTTGTACAGTGACAAAACCAGAAACAGTTACTAGTGGTATATTCTTGTACAGCGACAAAACCGGAAAACAGTTACTAGTGGTATATTCTTGTACAGTGACAAAACCAGAAAACAGTTACTAGTGGTGGATTCCAGCAAATGATAAGATCACAAACCACTGTAGGTGGGTTACTGAACGGTGATGCAATTAGGAACAGATTATCAGCAGTGATAAAACTTGTCGTGATAAAACCAGAAACAGTTTTAGTTGTGGGTTACCAAACAGTGTAATAAGAAGCAATTACTGGAGGAGATTTTCTCAAATAAGGCTGAATCAATTAACTACAGTGTTTGTGTTGTTATCTGCATCCACTGACGAAGAAGCCCTCAAAGTCATCACACACGACGTATATAAATCAAATAATAATAACAGCAGAGATGATAATTATTCCCCACACAGTTTTTTTTTAACACACCAATACAATTTGTGATGAGTTACTAACTGCAGACTTCTACAACATATATAAATCAGACAGTTGTAAATAATGCAGATAGATCACAGTTTGCAAGATTGCACATAATCACTGACTGTCTCAGCCAGCTGGGCTATTTCCCCCATCTCTCTCTCTCTCTGTGAGTGATCTATTTACTAATTCATCAAAAGGTCAGGTCCACTGTTGTTGTTGTTTCATCCAGGACCAGGGTTGTACACACCTTGTCTGTGGGAAGAGGCACATAACAGAGTAGATCACTGCATGACAGTAGGAGATTTCCTTTCTGCTTGTTTTGATGCTGTCTTCATTCATAGGTATCTTAGATTTATAACTGACGTTTTTGTAAAAAAAAATTAAAAATATATATATGTTGAGCATGTCATTAATAAAAATGTTTGCATACATCATAGATGCTTTGATAAATGTGTCATGATGGGGTGGGGTGTTTGTAGTTCAAGTTGATATAGCTATCGTATTGGAATCAAAAGGTTCCAGGATCACTACTCCTGACTGGAATGGGAAAAAATAGCCCAAAAATTGGTGCCATTAGAAAGGTTGATCCTGAAAACCCATCGAAGTTCATAAGGAAAGAAAATCAAAGGAAAACATAAAAAAAAAAAAAAAAGAAAGAAAATATATAAATAACAATAGTAATTATTATCATATGACATGAAGAAATTATGAAAAAAAAAAAAAAAAAAAAAAAAAAAAAAAGAAAAAATGGAAAAAAAAAGGTCTTAAAAATGAATTAAAATAAGAACCAGATATTGAAATGTCTTCAGAAGAAAAAGAAACAAGTTACAAAACAATGTGTTTTACTGAACCTTCCTGTACATCTCACTTGTCAACCCATGAAAAAAACATAAAAAACAACAATCTCATCTTCATTCTTGAACACGCACGCACGCACACACATGCACACACACACAGACACACACCCACAGACACACAGACACACACTCACACAAACAGACACACAAACACACATACACACAAACACAACTCCCCTTTGATAATCACTGGACTCTCTCTTCTCACCCAGCTTAAGTTGCGAGTTATTAAAGAAAAATGTTTTGGTATTTCACCCGAAATGTGAGACTAATAACACTTCGAACTCTTCCTTTGTGTTCAAATGTCAGGTGTGAAACCGTGCAGACATCGCACGTACAACAAACACAACACGCGAGATGCTGTGCTAATCAGCATCGGCAACACATCGGGCTCTGATGTTCACCTGGACAGAAAAACGCAACCAACACATGCCTCGTACTCCCTCCCCCATACCCCCTCACCCCTTCTCCCCCACAAAAAAAGAGAGAGAGATCAAAACAGTAGGACAGACAGCTGATTGTACTGGCATGACCTAACTCATCCTGACCTTCAGTTCCTGTATATATATATATATATATATATATATATTTATACCTTTTATCCAGATGTCTTCTGAAATTAACTTCAGATGTCCACACTTGAAAAAACTAAATAAACAATCTACATTTTGATGTCTGAACGCCGTAGGCTACAATAATGTGAAATTATCAAAGGACTATAATTAAAAAAAAAATAAAAATAAATAAATAAAAATCTCCTAATCATTTGGTTGTAATACAATTTAAGTTCAAACTGCAATTATAATGTGAAATTATCTAAGGACTATAACTAAAAAAAAAAAATAAATAAATAAAAATCTACTAATCATTTGGTTGTAATACAATTTAAGTTCAAACTGGAATGATGATAGAGAAAAAAAAAGAAGTATGCTTGACTGGCAGCTTACATAATGCTTAACACAGTAATTTTTCAACCCCTATTTTTTTCAACTCGGTACTCATTATATAATGATTCACCTGACAAGTAACATGATATATTTTATTTTTGTTCTTTTCAGAGAGAGATTTTTATCCTGCATAAAAACGAGCTGTTAACTGTAAGCAACAGAATGAAGTAAAATAATATACTGATGTATGCATACAGACGAAAATAGGATAAATGCTTAAAGTGTGTGTGTGTGTATGTGTGTGTGTGTGTGTGTGTGTGTTATATTATATTTTAAATAAGAATAAACTCCTCTGAGTTTAACAAAGAAAATGAAATAAGCTGGTTTATGTTAAAGAAGTTTTAAATCATTTAATATCAAAAATTGCATGTTGTATTTAATATACTACTAATATTATTCCAACTATTACTACTACTACTACTAGTACCACTATTACTGCCCCTACTACTACTACTACTACTACTACTATTACTACAACTTATAAAACAAACCTACCTGTATCTCTCTCTCTCTATCCTTCTGTCATTCTTATATCCAGGTACTTTTACAGAACTGTTGAAAATTACAGATCCTAGGAAAACTATGACTTAGCATTTTTGTGGGGTGGGGGAAAAAACCTTTTTTTTTTTTTTTTTTATTGTTTATTTGAAATGTGCTCTGTCATTGGTTTGAGTTTCTCACCTGTGACAATGACTGTATACCTGTCAAACTCGTCAAAGGTGAGTTACCTTACTTAGTGGAAATAGGAGAATTTCAGCTATTTAAGAATGTATTAACTTTGATATGTGGCTGATAATTATAATGATGAGTTGGTCAGTCAATAGGATGCAGGATCTCTACTCCTTTGTGCCACTGTTGGAATATTTATCATTCCAAACACTGCTTCAGACATTTTTGCTTTCCTGTTTATGAGTTGATACACAACAATGAAAAAAATGTTATTTAATGATATCTATATAATAATACTGTTTTTTTTTTTTTTTAATAATTCATTAGAAAATGTGTTTGGTGTTTTGATTACTAGTAATGACAGTAACTCCTCAAAAGAAATCACAATCATTCTTTTCACCAGTTATTCATCCAGTTCTCATTCCTCCTATTCACAGATCATTCCATACTTCCATCCCTTCTTTTTCCCATCAGTTATGCAAATATATATATATATATATAATCCAGTTTTTGTTCCCAACCTTCATTCTTCAATCACTCACTCTACAGTCCAACTATCATCAAAGTAAAGCTCTAGAAAACACACACAGACACACACACAAAGGGAGACACACACAAACGGAGACACACACAAACACACACACACAACAAACCCAACACATACACACCCACACAACAAACCCAACACACACAGACACACACACACACAAACCCACAAACAACAAACCCACACACAAACACACAAACAACAAACCCACACACAAACACACAAACAACAAACCCACACACACACCCCCACACACAAACAACAAACACACACACACACAAACACACACACAAACAACAAACCCACAACACACATAAACACACACACAAACAACAAACCCACACACACAAACACACACACAAACAACAAACCCATACACACACTAAACAAACACAACAAACACACACACAAAAACACACATTCACACACAAACACACACCCACACTCACACACAGACAAACAAACTCAACTCCACTGAACTGCTAAAAGAAATGTAAAGAATTTCGGAATACACGACGCGAGACGGACCAGCTGATTCTGACTTCATACTGGATTACCACTGGTCTAATCCACTGATCACAGATAGACCCAGCTAATAGATAACAATGCGTGATGAGCAATCGGTGTGTTGTTTTGTTTGGCATTGTGTGTGTGAACTGAAGCAGATATCTCTTTTGTGTAATCCAAATCCCCTGTTGTCATCATGTTATACTACTCTTCTCCCCGTACAATACGAGGTGTATTAAACAGTAACAAACAAGTTTTGTAGCGCGTCAAGCCTTACTCCATGCTTTGACTTTAATTTAGCCAGTTTTTTTTTTTCTGTTATTATTATTATTATTATTATTATTATTATTATTATTATTATTATTATTATTATTATTATTATTTTTCTTTTTCATTTTTATTTTTATTTTTTTTTTTAGTGTTTGTATGTGTATGTTTATTTTATCTCTATCTTTTATTTATTTTTGTTCTTCTTTTCGTCTTATTTATTTCTCTTACTCATCTCTCTCATTCTCTCTTTTTTCTCAGTCTGCCAGTAAAGGGGTTTTAATGTGAGATCTTAGTCTTAATGAAATAAATCTCTATTCTAATTTTACATATTAAATTTTTTTTTATAATGTTTTATCTGTTACTATCCTTCATATGTCTGCCAATCTCTCAATCAATCTCTCTCTCTCTCTCTCTCTCTCTCTCTCTCTCTCTCTCTCTCTCTCTCTCTCTTCTCTCTCTCTCTCTCTCTCTCTCTTCTCTCTCTCTTCTCTCTCTCTTCTCTCTCTCTCTCTCTCTCTCTCTCTCTCTCTCTCCTCTCCCTCTCTCTCTCCCTCTCTCTCTCTCTCTCCCTCTCTCTCTCCTCTCTCTCTCTCTCTATCTCTCTTTCTCTCCCTATCTCTCTTTCTCTCTCTCTATCTCTCTCTCACTCTACTCTCTCTATGTCTCTCTCTCCCTCCCTCCTTCCCCCTCTCTCCCTCTTCTCAACCCCAGTAACTGACACAATCACAACCAGCAAAATACACAGAAGAAACAACACAACAGTAACCACACAGTATTTAAAAACAACCTTACTCCACACCACATCAAACTCCACCACAAACTCACAAAAATCTCTTTTAATTAAATACACTTCAATCCCACCACATCACACACATAAAAAAAAACCAAAAAAAAAAAAAAAAAAACCAAACAACAGTAACAACATCATCAAGTCAGTCATGATATATATATATATATATATATAATAAATCCAGCAAACATGTGTTCCATGCACTGGGGAGGTCTCTCTCTCTCTCTCTCTCTCTCTCTAATCACCTCTTTCACACATCACCGAGTCACCTATTCCATCAAGTTCACCCTGCAGGCCAGGTTTTTATCCAGCCCAAACATAAGCTGCCTGAAGAGATGTGTTGTGACTAATGAGGCATTGGTTACCATAATTAAGCAGCTTGTCGCCAATACCCACAGGCTGCTCTGCCTGCACTTCCCACTCTTGTGTGATAGGCCAGGCAGTGGTAGTATTAATAAAGACAGACAGACAAACAGACAGAACTGTTTGTTTATAATGTCACCTAATGCATCTGCGAACCAGAGTTCAACAATAGAATATAATGAGCGCAATTTGTATAAAATCTACAAGCAATCTTCAGTCGTGGATAGGCCTGATTAAAAAGCATCTCGCTTGGAGAATTGTTTGTCGCTAATTGACTGACACTGAAGTCATGAGAGATTTTATAAGGAATAGTTTATCCAAAGGATCTGGTGGTATGTGCTGTCCTGCATATAAGCCCTAGAATAAAAGTGGATTCACGTGCTTAAAATGTAACTTGACGTAAGCATGGAAAATGTTTTACACTAACTGACACTTGAAGTTATGAGAGATTTATAAGGAATAGTTTATCAAAGGATCTGGTATGTGCTGTGCTGCATTTAAGAAGCTACAATAAAAGTGGATACATGTGCTTAGACTGTAGTTAGACAAAAGCTAGTTTGTCATTAACTGACATAAAATTATATGAGATTTACAAGGAATAGTTTATCAAAGGATCTGGTATGTGTTGTCCTGCATATAAAAGATTTCTTGCTGCCAGTTGAAAACAGATACTTCAACATGTTGCAGCAGCAGGGTTTTTTCTCATGATTTATTTCTGTGGTCCTTAATGATATACATGTCATAAATATTAAAAATGTGTTTAGCCTGTAAGCATATAATATAATATTTTTTCCTTCTTTTCTGTAATATCATATCAACAACTCTGTGATTCACATTGCTGTCTGGTACAGACTGTGTCCTTTTATACAGCCTAAATATTAAAATATGTTTTAATTGTAAATCATATTATGATGCAATTTTTTTCCTTCTTTTCTGATTTTATCATTTTTTTTGTGATTAATTTTTTTTTTTTTTTTACTGTACCAGTTTGGCATTTCAAGCATCTATATAAAAATATATTATGATGCAATTTTTTATTTTGTTTTTATTTTTATTTTTTAATTTTTTTTTTTTTTTTTTTTTTTTTTTACTGTACCAGTTTTGCATGTCATATCTATATAAAACTATATAAAACACCACAAATTTTTAATTTTTTAATTTTTAATTTTTTTTTATTTTTTTTTTTTTTTTTGTTGTTGTTGGCTGAACTTGCAAATTATTTTCAGGTACAAGTTAATCATATTCATGACAAATGAGCTTTTCTAACCTCACAAGTTGTTAGAGGCAATCCATGTGTGTCAGGATTTATATTTATAACCACTAATTAATGACTTATTTTACTCAAGCTTCAGTCCAGGCTTGAGATGTGGTTAAGACTCATTACAGGATTTATTACATTTACACCTCAAACAAACTAATGGACCAAATAAACTGTTATTAAAAAAAAAAATGGGGGTTAATCTGGTAACTGATGCCAATATATATTTACATAAAATGAAACTAAGATCTGTGATGGACTGTTTCAAACAGTTAATTGTTACATTGTCTTCAGCAATCTTGAACACCCACCGCCACTCACCCACCCCCCGATTTTGTTCATTACTGTCTCATGAGGGCCAGGGTTTTGTACACAACAGTCATGCTTAAACATTCTTTGATGGAAAAAAAAATTGTCCTGAACCTTCAGAACTAGGCTTCATTGTGGACAAATAATCCAAAGCTATTGGAAGAGAGATTTCAGACAGACTGCTGTTCAGAAGTGTTGAAAATTTATATTTATCTAATATTCTGAAACAGTGTTGTCAAACATCCGTATGGATGTCGTCAAGCAGTTGACTTCCATTATAATGAGACATGAACAACCCGCCAAGAGAGCATTCTGATTTCTTCTGAGACGCATACTGCTTCATTTTTCCAGATTCAGTCTATCACATTTCCATGTACACATATTCTAGACATCTGAGAAATCTGACAGTCCATTAAACTCTGGCATACAAACATTCCATTAAAAAAATAATAATAAAAAAATAAAAAAATAGAATAATCCTTGGTTTTTTCCAGACAAAGTCATTCCTATAACTGATGAACATTAATAATTTTCTTTTCATTACATCACACACATTAGTGGAGTTTTTTTTGTTTTTGTTTTTCAAACATTAATTTCACTAAGTGTAAATCCACCATCTTGCTTTCCATGAATGACATAAGCTGAGAATAAATGATCCATTAGATCAAAAAAAAAAATTTTTTTTTTTTTTTTTTTTTTTTTTTTCAACTACGCGTAACAAACTGATTATAAAAAAACACTGTTTCTTTCATTAGCTAATTACTAATCTATTTAGGTACAAAGTAGAGCTGGAAGGAATTTAATGAATTTCGAAAAACGAGCAGCTATATCATTTACAACATAAACTTCTATAAAAATCGGTGAAGCAATGCAGCTGTTTGCAATGCAGTCTGGGATACTTCAAACAATCTAGCAGGGGAGGTCTATAAAAAAAAAAAAAATGACTGTATATGGACAATTCACAGACAGACAGACAGAGGTTTTGGTATCTCTCTGGCACAAACAATCAGATTTCACACAGACCTATAAATTTCATAACTGTCTCGGAACCCGTGGACAAGAAATGCAATTTCACGCAGTGGTTTGGCACTGATAGCACTGTTAGGTTGTTGTTAACATGTACACCCTTTATTTAGAGACACTTAAAAACACGATAAATGACAAGCCACAGTGCACAAACTGATAAAGAGATGTCAAAAAAAACAAATAAAAAATAATTTAAAAAAAAAAGAGCCTTCAGCAAGGTCAATGTAACATTTATTTAACCCTGTTGTGTGGTGTGTGTATCTGTGAGATATATCAGTTATCTGTAGATAATTGTTGTTGCTGATGTTATTGTAATTACTGATACTGCTCCTGCTGCTGCTGCTGTTGTTATTGTTGCTGCTGCTATTATTATGATCATAATTATCATTTCAGTAATTTGCTATATTCACATCTACTGTTACTTCTACTACTACTACTACTACTACCAAACAACTACTGCAACAGCTGCACATATAATTATTACTAACTAGCACCAATGTTGTTGCTGTTGTCGTAATACTATTAATAAGCACTAAAAAAATAACAGCGCTGTAGCAGTAATAGTTATAACAGATTATGCACTAAAAAAATAACAGACCTGTAGCAGTAATAGTTATAACAGATTATGCAACAACAATAAACAACAATAACAACAACAACAACAACAACAACAATAAACAACAACAATAACAACAACAACAATGACAACAACAACAAACAACAACAATAAACAACAACAATGACAACAACAACAACAACAACTATGATAACAAAAACAGTTACCGAACATTATCTATCTCTCAACGTAGCTTCGCTGATTTATGTCACGTACAACACATTTTGATAACAGACAGCTGCTAATGGGAACAAACTGCCTTCACATAATAATAATAATAATAATAATAATAATAATAATAATTTCATATTGATCCGATGTTAACTGCATTAAACGGACATAAGCTGTTAGCTCATCGACTGCTACTTGTGTCAAGTACATGCGGTATCGTTACCGGTGTGTGATTATACTTACGTTATAATCTAGAGATAATAGAGGATGAATGGATGGATGGATGGATGAATGGATGGATGGATGGATGGATGGATGAATGGATGGATGAATGGATGGATGGATGGATGAATGGTTGGATGGATGGATGGATGAATGAACAGATATGAAATCATTAGTTAGTATCAGTGTAAAGCAAATTTTCAACCTCATTAATACTCTGTAACTAATTAGTTAATCAATTTACATCACACACACACACACACACACACACACACCCACAGACACATAGACTGAATGAATGAATGAATGATTGGCTGAATGAAAAGAACAAAAAGAATGAATAAAGAACAAAAATCAACAAAAGAATAAACAGCAAACAAAATAAAATGAAAGAAGGAAGGAATAAATTGCCATACAGCGCCTAAAGACATTTTAATATTAGTGTCTGTTAACAGGATGCTGATGTTAAAATGAATGTTACTGTCAAGGCAACATATTACCTTTTTAAAATACAGCTTGAAAGTGATTAGAAGAAAAAAATGAAAAGAAAAAAAAAAAAATTTGATTATGCAAATTTCATGTTAACCTTGTTGACTGATGATTTTTATATACATATGACCTCAAGTACTTATTTTTATTTAAACTATTAATGGACAGACAGACAGACAGACAGATAGATGAATGGGCAGGTAACTAAATACACAGACAGTCAGATAAAATGCATACCAGAGAGATAAATATGTAAACACCAATTTTTTAATCTCTTTTAAAGTAAATATAATTATTCTCACATATATACACAGAGACAGACAGACAAACAGAAGTAAAAATTGATTTTGCATTCACTGACATAGATACATAGATATAATCTATTTTAATATAAATATAATTATTCTTACATATATATACACACAGACAGACGAACAGAAGTAAAAATTGATGTTACTTTCACTGACATAGATACCAAGATATAATCTATTTTAATATAAACGTAATTATTCTAAAATATAAACACAGACAGACAGACAGACAGATATACAAATACATTTTGCATTCACTGACTAAGACATTAAGAATATAATCTCTTTTGATATTATTATTCTTGCATATATACAGACACACAGACAAACGTAAAAATAGTTGTTACATTAATTGACATAGATACCAAGAATATAACATCTTTTAATATAAATATAATTATTTTTACTCATATACAGACAGAAAGACATGCATAAAAAAAAAAAGATTTTGCATTCATTTTTATATACACCAAGAATATAACAACTTTTAAATATAATTATTCTTACATACATACACACAGATATGAAAACAGATGTTGTGTTCACTGACACAGAAAACCTAGAATATAATCTATTTAATGTAATTATAATTGTTCTTAAATACATACAGACAGACAGATATAAAAATAAACGTTGCAGTCATTAACCATAGGCTGATGAGTATAATCTCATTTAATACAAATACACTTTTTCTTACAGACAGACAGACAGACAGACAAACAGCCATGAAAAAAAAAAAAAAAAAAAAAAAAAAAAAAATTAGAGGTTGCATACCAAATCTACATTGTACTGTACAGAGATGTTTCAAAGGTGCTGATGATGACAAATAACCTTCACAGGCTGTGATTATTAAGAGAGGCAAATGGGAACGAATTGCTGGGGTCATTATGTAGGAGAGTGAAACTGATAACAGTGTTTTATGGGATGAAATTAAAGAGCACTGTCTAGTTTCCCACCTCAGTAGGGGAAAACAAAAAAAACTAAATCATTTACAACCAGACGAAGTGAAGCAAGCTGATATCAGACAGCTTTTTGTGTCCAGGGTGATGAAAGGGGAGATGTTTGAAGGGTGTCACTGACCAAGTTGAAAGGGGTTTTGATGGATTAGGTTTGGGACATCTTGAAAGACTGGGTTGATTATCTTGAAAGATTGTTTAAGGGACTGGTTTGGTTGTCTTGAAAGGGTGTTTAAGGGACTGGGTTAAATATCTTGAAAGGGTGTTTAAGGGACTGAAATATCTTGTTTTAAGATTGTCTTGAAAGGTTTAAGGGACTGAGTTGATTTAAAGGGACAGATTTGATCATCTTGAAAGGACTTAATCTTGAAAGGGATTTTTGATCATCTTCAAAGGGTGGGGACTGAGAAAAAGGGTATTAAGGGACTGGGTTGATCATCTTGAAAGGGTGATTAAGGGACTGGGTTTAAGGGACTGAGTTGATCATCTTCAAAGGGTGTTTAAGGGACTGGGTTGATTGTCTTGAAAGGGTGTTTAAGGGACTGGGTTGATCATCTTGAAAGGGTGATTAAGGGACTGGGTTGATTATCTTGAAAGGGTGTTTAAGAGACAGATTTGATATTCTTGAAAGGGTGATTAAGGGAGTGGTTTGATCTTCTTGAAAGGACTTAATGGAAGCTGATTTTACACTTCTGGAAGAATATTATGGAAAGGTGGTTTCTGATTTAATGACGTTTGTTAAAAGAAGTGGATTTTTGATTTCAAAAGGAACATTAAGGGAAGGGGTTGCTTATATCAGAAGTCAAAGGCCATTCTCATGTTTCTTCTTGTTAGTTTTCTTCCTAACAGTTTAACTTACTAACAAAATCTTTTAAAGACAGGACAGGTTAGTTCCTTGGGTCGTGTGTCCATGATATCTGTGCTTTAATCTTTAGTATGACTGACTGCTGCAGACAAATGAAACAAAAACATAACAAGTATTTTCATAACAAGTATATGAGTTCCCTGGCTCCAAAAGAGACATGTTAAGAAAAGCTAATATCAGTTCTGCCAAATCAGATACTGTGTTATTACAGAAAAACACCCCCAGGGACTTATAATAATAATATCCTACATTGATAACATTATTAATGGAACATGCTTGCTGCCTTATCAAAAAAACAATAACAAGAGTTATATCTGACAGCACTGTTCCTAGAATTCCAGTGGTAAACTATTAAATAAAAAGACGTAAACAATGAAAGTAAAGTCATTTCTTTTCTTTTTTTTTTTTTTTTTTTTTTTTTTTTTTTACCACTGATACAGAACACAAACGTTAGCCATAACAGAAATTACAAGTCAAATATTTATAAATAATTTACAGGAACACAAATGCTACAGTTTTAAAGATGTGAGTAAATCACTAACTGTCACCGATTGTTGTAACTCCACACATATATTCTTGTACACCTATGTATAGTATTTTTTGTGAAAACCAAAATAGTATAATATGACTAATGTCAGTCAGACATTCATTAAGTCACCACACAGTTGCCATGTTAAATAAAGAAGCAGGTAATATATCAAAATGTCATCGGTTTCTTTTTTAATTCAAGTATAATCTTGTAGTATTATTTGAAAACCAATACCGTAAGGTCTTATGTGAATAACAGTTTCACTAGGAACATTGTTGCCATATTACACAAAAACACAGCTAATATATCTTAATGTCATCGATTGTTTAAATTCAAGTATAATCTTGTAGCATAATTTCTTGTATAATATCTTTCAGCATTATTTGAAAACCAATACCATAAGGTCTTTATATCAATAGCGATTTCACTAGGATACCACTTTTGCCCTGTTAAATAAACATACAGCTAATATATTTAAATGTTGATTGTTTTAATTCAAGAATAATCTTGAAAATATCTTTTTGTATTACTTGAAAACCAATGATTGAAGTGTTTATGTCAATAATAATTTCACTTCAATACCACTGTTGCCATTTTAAATAAAAACACAGCTCATATAACTTAATGTCATTGATTGTTTTAATTCAAGTATAAAATTGTAAATGTCTGAAAACCAATACTTTAAGTTTTTATGTCAATACCAAATTCACTGTTGCTACATTAAACAAAAACACAGCTAATATATCTAAATGCCATTAATGTTTTTAAAATGCAGAATATAGTTCTTTTATTATTATTATTTTGAAAATCAATACTATGAGTTTTTATATCAATAAAACATTCATTAGGACACCATACTGAATTTAAAAATAGCTGATACCTCTAAATTTCATTGTCTGAATTCAAGTATATTCTTGTAAATTCAGTGTTATTTGAAAACCGATATTATAAGTGTCTTATGTCAGTAATAAAAATTCAATGGGACATCATGTCTGCCATGTTATGTAAAGACAGAAATAATTCATTTAAATTCTGTTCATTGTTTTACAGACAGACAGACAGACAGAAAATAATTTAGTGTGCTAATCAGAGCAAACTATTGTGAAGCACATTCATTGTTTTAATTCCTATACACTTGTATATTTCTGTTTAGTATTATTTGAAAAGTATCTAACGTCAACAACAAAATTCACTAGGATACCAGTCCTTTTGTATCACGCAAAGACAAAAAACCAATTCATTTAAATGTCATTCATTGTTTTTGACTCTCATAATCCTCTACTTCTGTTTAGCATTATTTGAAAAGTGTTGAATGTCAACAACAAAAAAAATTCATTAGGATCCCAGTCCTTTTGTATCACGCAAAGACAAAAACCAATTCATCTAAATATCATTCATTGCTTTTTTAACTCCCATATTTCTACATTTCTATTTAATATTATCTGAAAAAAGAGTCTAACATCAGTAACGAATTCACTAGGACACTACAGCACTGCTGCATTACATAAAGGCAGGACTAATACAACTAAAATGTCAGTGATTGTTTTAAGCCCTGTATATCGAACCACGCTGCATATTTATGATTCTCTGAAATCCATTCCTGCAAGTCTGGTCTGAGACCAATAAATCATCTGCAACACGGCACATCCATAAACGATGCTAATGGAAGCAAATATGCAACAACATCAGCAGCATGCACAATGTCTATAGATGCACAATGCTGTAATAAATATTTGAAATGGTGCAGCATGCATGCACTGGGAAGTACTGTGTGTGTTGTAATAATAATCATGAGAAGATCATAAAGAACCAAAAAAAAAAAAAAAAAAAAAAAAATGCATATTCTGTTTGCACTGATGTGTATCAAATGACATGTGATGAAAATAAAAATAAGTTAATAAATAAATAAACAATGACAAGAGCAACAATAACAATAATAATAATGATGATGATGATAAAATGTTAAAGCTACTACAACCACGACTACTATACCTACTGTTATTACTTCTCACACTACAACTATTTGTACTACTACTGCTACTACTAACAAATAAAGCTTTGGTCAAAATCAAATATCTGATACTAATAACACAACTACTACTACTACTACTACTACTACTACTACTATTAATAATAATAATAATAAAGCTTTGGTAAAAATAAAATATCTGACAAAATATACAGCAAACTTCTTATAGTATACTACTAGTAACTATTAACAAAACTAATACTACATGTAATTAATAATAATAATAATAATAATAATAATAATAATAATAATAATAATAATAACAATAACAATAACAATAACAATAACAATAACAGTAACAATAACAACAATAACAGTAATAACAATAATAATAAAAGTAATAACAATAATAATAATAATAATAATAATAAATAATAACAATAACAATAACAATAACAATAATAATGAGATGATGTTAACGAAAAATTCCCTTTTCCTATAGAATACCAAATTATATCACACAGGCACGCATCAACTAACAACATTTCATAGTGAATGTGGCTTTAGCTACAAAAATGTCTGTCTAGACCCTGCCCGCCCCCGCCCGCCTATGTTTTAACATTGTTTCCTCTCAGCCAAAAAAACAATGCAATTACAACAATCAGCACCTGTTAGCTAACAGCAAGGATAATTAGAGAGCAGTCTGGCAGTAACAGGAGTTAAATGTAAACAACCAGGAAACTGCATAAGTGGGTTAGTGAAGTGGCGTTCTGCACATCACAGGCATGTTTGAACCCTAATTGTGTTGTGTGTGTGTGTGTGATGGTGTGAGAGAGAGAGAGAGAGAGAGAGAGAGAGAGAGAGAGAGAGAGAGAGAGAGAGAGAGAGAGAGAGAGAGAGAGAGAGAGAGAGAGAGAGAGAGAGAGAGAGAGAGAGAGAGAGAGAGAGAGAGAGATGAAGTATGTGTAATGTGGCACTTTGCACATTACAGGCATACTTGAACCCTAATTGTGTGTGGTGGTTTGAAGGACTTGAGAGAAAGAGAGAGAGAGAGAGAGTGTGTGCAAGTAAAGTGGGTTTTTGCACATTACAGGCATGAGAACCTTAATTGGTGTGGTTGTTTGAAGGACTTGAGAATGGAGAAAATAAGAAAGAGAAATAATCTAATTTTGATATGTAGTAGTGAAAAGAATTATGAACACCAAACAGACAGACAGACAGACAAACAGCAACAGATAAATAATAAGAGTGTGGGGGAGTGTATATGAGAGATTCAGTCAGAAATATATATTAATAAGGATGGAGATGCCAGAAATACATAGAAAGAGATAAAAAAATAATGAATGAAAGAATGAGAAAAAGAAAAGGAGAGATACATACAGACTGAGAAAAGGGGCGAGAGAATGAGAGAAAGGAGTAAGAGAAATAAATAAGAAGAAAAGAAGAACAAGAACAAATATAAGATAGAGATAAAATGAACAGACACACAAACACTAAATGAAATAATAATAATGATAATAATAATAATAATAATAATAATAATAATAATAATAATAATAATAAAAATTTGAACTTTTTTTTTTAAATTAAAAATTAAAAAAAAGAAAGAAACAAAAATGAGATTAAAAACAGTTACATTGAAATACAAAACAAACAGAAACAGAAAGTAGAAAAAAAAACAGAGAGGAAGAAAGATTTGAACCAGCAGTCTACCACACCCAGACAAAAACCCCACTAAATCTTTTTAACACTCCACAGAACAGCAAACTAAACACTTTCACCATTCACGCCATATAAAAATGTTTACATAACACACACAATGTCACATCCTAATACCAACAAGGGCTACTAAAAAAAAAAAAAAAAAAAAATTTTTTAAAAACCACACCAACAACCCAGAGAAACACTTCTAATAAACTTTCACCTTCTAAGATATTAACTTTTTACAACACTCACCACTCACCTGTACCTACTGACAGTCAGGCTGTTTTTTTTTTTTTCCCTCAGGTCTCAAACGACTTACACCTGGTTGTTAACTCAGGTTGTACTGAAAGCTGGTTCGTGGTCACAGAACAGCGAGGTACATGATTCGCAGCATGTAGTCTGTGGTTAAAAACAAAAGAGTTATCTGTACTTGACTGTGAGGCTTGTTGAACTTGCTCGCACGAAGGTGATAGGTTACCTGTTAACTGATAAGGTAAATATTGATGTTAGAAGGTGAGTGTGAATGAATGACCTGAACGTATTGTCCCTAGGGTTAAATAAATAAATGTGTGTGTGTGTATATATGTATATATATATATTAGACTTCATTCATAAATATGTTTATACGTATGTGTATAGATATATGCATATGTATATGTATATATGTATATGTGTGTGTGTGTGTGTGTGTGTGTGTGTCTGCATATATGTATATATGCCTGTGTATATATGTATGTATTTTGCCTGTGTATGTGTGTGTGTGTGTGTGTGTGTATGTATGTGTGTGTGTATTATCTATGCATTTTATGTGTGTGTGTTATAATATAAATATATATACACACACACACACACACATTCATAATAATAATAATAGAACAGTATGTTTTATCATTCTCTATTTGTGTTGTACAGTTCACAACAAAAATATTAACATTTTGAACTTCATGGTAACATAAATTGTAATTTATATATATATATATTTCATTAAATCATATATGTCTGTATGTGTGTGTGTGTGTGTGTGTGTGTATGTATGTATGTAATCAGAAAGGGAACTTCTGCATGCATTACACCTTCAAATAAAACAGCACACACAACTGCCTTTAATTTAAAACAACAAACAAAAAAAAACAAAAAATTTAAAACAAAAAAACAAATAATGTGCTCATTGAGAAGAAACACTCACATCGAAATTCCTACACCTACACATCTACTTTTTCTTTCTGGGTTACTTTCAACAGTTTTATTTAACAGTAACACAGCACAGCACAGAACAATCTGCATTTCATTTCACTAGAACGCTGATGGAGGAGGACACACAAACTGTAATCTTGGCAGTTATTTTACTGATTGTAACAAACTGCAGCTATACCACTATCTAGTGTATTTCATTTTTTTTCATTTTTTTTTGTTGTCAGAATGATCCTCACTGTTTAAC
>CM022678.1:6298558-6301058 GCA_012295275.1 Chrysomallon squamiferum
AAGCTAAAGAGCAAAGTGTGTATGAGATAATGATAATCTATAAACGTGAATGTCACAGTTAATAGATTTCCCTACATTATGTTTATAAACAGCAACAATCCATAGTATTTTTTTTTTTTTTTTTGTTTTTTTTCTTCGGAAAATCAAAAAGATGTTGTTCTTTTGTTGCTGTTGTTGTTAGTGGTTGTTTTTATTTTTTGTTTTGTTGTCTTTTTTTTTTTTTTTTTTTTTTTTTTTTTTTTTTTGGGGTGGTTGTTTTTTTGGTGGGGCACAGGACTGTTTTTCTATATATTCTTTTTATTTTTTTTTTATTTTTTTTTTTTTTACTGTTGCTCTATGTTTCATTCATTTATTTATTTATATATTATATATCAGTGTATTCTTAGTAGCATGCAAAAAAAAAAAATTAATAATAATAATAATAAAAAAATAAATAAATAAATAAATAAATAAAATTAAAAATCACAAAATAAAAAAAAAAAAAAATTAAAAATAAGGAAAATAACTATTACATTATGCTTTGCTTTCCAACTGTTTGAAATAAAATTTTACACAGACTCACAGTTCATTCAAGTCTGTTAGAAAAATGGCAGCAGTCTGTGTCAGATAGATAGCACTGGGTGCTTAGGTACTTGAAGCTAAACCAGACGTACAAATGGATCATTCATAAAATTCCAGAAACATCACAAGCTTGGAAATAACAGAAAAATATGTCAGCAATAAAAAATAATATCAATAATAACTATGATGATGATGATGGCTTAGAGAGAAGTAATAACAAATAATAACAACAGCAACTACAACAACAACAAAGTATAAATAGCATAATAACAAAAACAACGATGATGATATTGAAAATAACAATAATAACAATAATGATGATGAAGTATCACAACAGAAAAATAATTGCAATATTGCTTGAGCATAGCAGATTTAGCTGGTCTAGTTATTATTAATAATCATAAAGTTATAAAATCATGAACTAAAAACATATTTCTGAACTAAATATTTCTTCCTTGTCTTTGCTTGCTTTGTCTCACTGATTAAGAAAAAAAATACAAAAAATAAAAATAAAAATAAACTGAAAGCCTATTTTCAAACTGATGCACAAAACTTAAACCAAAACAGATCCATACAGATTTTCACTTCTTATTTTTACCTCAATCTTTCACTGAAACAGTTTGTGTCAGACCAGAATCATTATTCAGTCATTTGATGCACCTAACAAACTACTTTATGAGGAATATATTAGGTTGTTTATTATTATTTTTATTTTTTTTTCTTCTTTTCCCCTTCCCTGTTTCAAGTGGATCAGGAATGAATACATTTTATGGTTGTGTTTGTTTTTTCAATGAATGAATCCAATTAAAAAAAAAAAAAAGTAGTAAAAAAAAATATGAATACTTCATCAGCTTATATGTAGAATATTATTATTATTTTTATTTTTTTTTGTTAATTATCCCTTTATCAACACAGACTCACAAAGGTCAGAGAATTGTGTTCTTGGTGATTAAAAACTGTAATTCCCCATAATAACTGGAATCAGCCATATTAGTGTTAATGTAGCTGTTGTTGTTCTTGTAGCTAATAGGTAGCTGGGTCAGATGATGATGATGATGATGATGATGATGATGATGATGATGATGATGATGGTGTAGGTACTTTATATGTATGTAAACATAAATGATCTTTCAATCTGGTTGTTTTCATCTTCACTGTAATAACTATATTTTTTTTATCTGGTAATAACTATATTTTTATTTATTTTTTTTTTTTTTAAATTATTTTTAAATGGATAATATTACTGATGCATATGTTTTATCCCACCACTATAGAATGGATCTAATTCTGAATGGGGTTTTCATCCACTGTTAGAATGTATTATCACATTTTATGGCATGCCCCATTTTCAAATAGAATTTGCTGCAAGATTTAATAGTTCTGGTTACCTCCTACTGCAAATAAATAAAATAATGTTGACGAAAATGTAATCTGTTAAACTAATTTACTAACATTTAACATAACAAGCTGTCTGCAGTCTGTATTAAACATAAAGCCATTACTTGTGGTCTTGATTTCATAACTCCACCTGCTTCTTACCAAAAATATTAATAAAAACAAAATTTTTAAAAAAAATTGCTTTTTTATGTATTAAAATTATGTTCAAAAATAATATTTTACAAAAATAAAATGTGCTGCTTTAGCTATTATAATAATACCTAATTTCTGCAACATGTAAAGAATTTGATTTCATAACTTTACATATTTCTTAAAAAACAAAAAAACTACAAAAAAACTATCATTTACTACTTCAGTTTATTGACATTAACAAACTGAATGATGGCAAAAAATACTTAAGCTATCTTATAATTCCACTTAAACAAACTGAATGATGGCAAGAAAACACCTAAGCCATTTATTTTATAACTATCTCATAACTCCACTCACTTCTTAGGAAAAATAAACAAAAGCAAAATATACCCCATTATTTATTAACATT
>CM022678.1:6306058-6313558 GCA_012295275.1 Chrysomallon squamiferum
CATATCATATTGCATATCAACAGTTTTAAATTGTTTATAAACAGAATAACATTTCTATATCTTTTTTCTCTGACCTGTTTACATCATTTTGAAAAAAAAAAATATCTGTGAGAAAACAGAAAATCAACAGCTTACAAACTGTTGAATTTTCTTCTCTTTTTTTTTTTTTGGTTGAGTTTTTTTTTATTTTTTTTTAAAAATGTTTTCTTTATTCAATAAAATAATAACAGCACAGAAACAAAAGCTTTTTTTTCTAGTTTTAATTAGATACATGTGTGAACAGAAAAATGAAACAGCAAAAGAAGATTTAATGTTTTTTTTAAGAAAGGAATATTTACAAAAAAAATTTATGTGTATGAAATTCAAGAATTATTGTAAAATATACTTTTTAAAATAACTGTATATACGTGTGTATGTCTCTGTAAAGAATATATAGATGGATAGTTACAGACTGATTATATACAGATAGATACATAATAATAATAATATCTTCCAAAAAGATATAAAAAAAAAATAACGAGAAAGAACAGAAAGACCTCCATAAAAATAAATAGGAATTCAAAAAAATAAAACAAAGTATGTTACACATTTGTTCTTAAACATATGGTAAACATATTACTTGTAGTTTTAAATCTTCTGTCATATCCCCCGCCAAAAAAAAAACCATGTATGTGAAATAAAAGCTAAGAAAACAATTTTGTAACATAAACAAAAAGTTGTTTCCTAAAACAGTTATTAGAGAAAATGCAAACAAGATTTAACTACATACAGTGATTTATGAGACAAAAGTTTATCAATAAAACATCAAAACATTGAGAGAGAGAGAGAGAGAGACAGAGAGAGAGAGAGAGAGAGAGAGAGAGAGAGAGAGAGAGAGAGAGAGAGAGAGATGGAAAGTCAGAGACAAATAAACACAAAATCACCAAGTCAGAGTCAAATGAAGATAGCCAAACAGACAGAGAGAGAAACCAAAAATGGCTGCCATCAAGGCATAAAGGTAAATGTTTCCTTAAAATAAAGCAGCTCTAAGTACAGGAAATACGATAAAAAGCAAAAAAAAAAAAAAAAAAAAGAAATACAGAAAAAAAGACTCCCCAAAACTAACATTATTAACTTTAAAGAACATTTTTTTTTTTTTTTTAATCTGCTTCATCATGATATAATGAATGTGACAGCTGTGATATCGTTCAATCAAAGTTAATTCTTCAATTTTTCGATATACTTTTCTTTTTAATAATCTATATGAGCACCTACGTTTGATCCTGAAAGCCAAATTTAACACCGATTTAGATTAAAAAGATGGGTGTATTATTCTGTGTTGGAAAAATCCTCAAAAAAAAAAAAAAAAAAAATTGATCAGACGTCAGAGTTCTTGAAAGATGAATGCCAGTGCTAATAACTCACAGCTTCAGGCATGCTTTTCCATTTCAAACACTGATGCATTTAATACTCCGCATCTCCTGAAATAGCACTATTGATGGAAATTCTAACCAAGTGTCTTGCGTCTTACAGTTAAACAATTTTGTGCAATCTCTGCACCAACACCAACAGCACAGTAGTTAAACCCTTTTGCATTTCTGAGGTGTCTGTACATCACCATCTAAACTGCCAAAATCCAAAATCATGACAGATTTAAAATACATCCAAACATCATTTGGGACCAGTGTAAACAAGATATAAATAATACCCAGGAGGTTCTGTAATAAGTAAATGCATTGTAGACACTAAACTGGTTATTACAGGTAAAAACTGTGATCAGTGAAGAGCTTGGGACAGCTGCTTTAAGATGGGGTGGGGAGTTAAGGAAATAGCTTAGAGATACTGACTCCTAACCAGACTTTACTGAAGAGTAAGTAAATAGACTTTTCTCTGTACTAATCTTCTAATGCTGTGTTGAACAGACCAGCCAAGTTCCTGTGTTTTTCACATAAGAGAAAAATCCTTATTCTAATCTGATCTTTAGTGTATATAAGTAAGAAAAATTCCATCAGTTAGCACTAGTCTAAAGCGTTTACAGTATTGTTCACTAGCCAAGCCCCTGGCTGGAACCCCCTGGTGAAAACTATCAACAATTGATAGTAGCACTTCATCAACTGTCAGTTGTGAGGTGTTAAAAGCAATCTTAAAGTGCCACATACTAGTTTATTAAATGAGTTTTTTTTAATTCTCCAACAGAAAATATGATCAAAAATAAACAAATGTTTAGTTGGGGTTTTTTTTCTAATTGTTTTAAATATATATTACTAATATCTGGAAAGATAGATGAGTGTGCATTATATTCTGTAAATATATGTAATATAAACAGTTACACACATATACACACACACACGTGCACACACACATTATTCAGATATATACACACATATATATACACATTAAAAAACCCAACAAAAAACCCACTAAATTCATACAAAAACACATAACTATGACACAGAAATTTCCCATTCCAGACAGTGTCCAGTGAGTGCATTCTTCTTTAAACAAAGATGTATATAAATGATTCTTTACTGCTAACTGATCAGAACTGCTTACTGATGTGACAGCAGTAATAGATTTTCCACTCTCATGTAACTAATTCTGTACATAATTATGTAACACAAGTATATATATATATATATATATAACAACTATCAAAATTGAAAAGGTGTTAAACATTCATTCATTCATTCATTTATTTATTCTTTTACACACAAGGTATATGTTCATTCACACACAAAACATATGTTCATTCATACATTCATACATTCATACATACATACATACATTCTCACTCAGGATTGATTATATACTTAGAAATGCCACAAAAGCATGGCTATATATGTCCCTACGTTTGAAAGCAGTTAATTAACACAACTCAAGTATACCAGAAAGAATTTTTTTAAAAGGTGGAATAAACAGAACTAAATGAAGAACTTGATAAAAAAAAAAAAAAAAAAAAAAAAAAAAAAAAAGAAAGGTAAAAGATAGAGATCGCAGATAAAGAAAGTAATGGGAATTTGAAAGAATAATAGTTTTTTTTTTTTTTTTTTTTTTTTTTTTTTTGGAAGATAAATAAATACAAACAGGATACACCAGAGAGGACAGAAAAGGAGGAAATCAAAAAAAAAAAAAAAAAAAAAGTGCTTGAAATAAGAATAACAGAAAAGCAAATTGTGCAGAAAGGTGAAAGAGAGAAAAATCAAAGAGAATGTGTTGTAAGTATTTGTGGAAACACTTGAGCTCTGTGTTTTATCATTCCTGCGTGCTGCACGAAACCTGCAGAGAGAAATCGTAACAGGATGTGCGTGTCACAATGACATTGGTTAAGTCAGTCACATAATCTGGAATCTTTCCTCAGCTTTTATTCCTGGATTTAGTTGGAGGTAGTTCTGTTTGTGTCTCGGTGTGTCTGCGTGTGTGTGTGTGTGTGTGTGTGTGTGGTCTGTTTTTTATTGCGTTTTTTTTTTTTTATATATGTATGTATCTGTGCAAGTTTATTCGTATGAGGTGTGTCTGTGTGTGTGTGTCTGTGTGGGTGTGTGTATACATAAAATAAATGTGTTGCTGTATGTATGTAAATGTGTGTGTTGGTGTTTATGAATAATACATGTGTGTACATCTTTATCAGTGGATGCTTAAATATATATATTTTTTTAAAAATAATATTTTCTTGTCTTATGAATGCATATTTATCTCTATATGTATGTATATATGTACAATTTTAATACGTTTGTATGAATGTATTGTGTACATATGTATCTATATATAAGAGTGTGTACCTTCAGATACATACATATGTATGTGTTTGATTACATGTATCTATGGATGTAAATTAGCCCCTGTATGTCATTACTTCTGTCTCCACACTATAAAAAGACACATTTAACTCGCGTATGTTTGAAAAACGCACCACTTTTGTTACTCCCATACCTTGCTGTTCACTTACGTGAGACCTGTCATTTGAATGGCTCAGCCAGTCAGTTTGTAAGTTGTGTGATTTAAACTGAATATTTACAGGCTCGAGTTGTGAATATAATCTCTTCTTTTTTTATCTTCTGTTTTCTTCCACTTTATCAGTAGTTTTCAAGTGCGTTTGACTGAAAGTTGAATCTTGCCCTGAGTTTGGAATGAATGAATGTTTGTGTAACAAGATGTAAACCAATTTTGACAGTTATTTGTGAAAATCAGTGATATTTTTCTGAGGCTAGAGAAAAATAAAAAAATATATTGCTGTTGCTCCATGGGTTACTCTCACCTATTAACAAAGGGATATACACCTTCTCATAAACAGTAAAGTACATATCATGATACAGCAATGGTTATAATGGAAAATAACATGTAAGACTTAGACAGAAAGCATACATTTTAGACTTTAGTTGTGGATAATACTGGTTGGAACTAGATAAAAAAAAAGTTCAGGATTAAGTCAAGATCTATCACATCCAAATCAAGCTGTGCTTTGCAAGATTATCCCAGGAGAGATATCAACGGCAAAGATTTAAACAGTTAAAACAGATGAAAGGAAAAAAAAAAATCTGTTTTATTTTCCATGTTCTTTTAAACGTTAATAAAATTAATGATGATTGTAACTTAGTCTGAAAAGAAATAAAAAATGTTTACAGCCTCACAGGATAATCTTTTTCTTTTTGAACAACTGCAATAAATCTCTCTCAAGTTGTAAATATGTGCAGAGATAAAGAGAGAGAATAAAAAGGCAGTCCTGAAACAAGACAAAAATAATAAAATATAACAGGAATGAATACACAAGCGTACAGACTGAAATCTCTAAATGACAAAACAGCTCTATTAAAAATGAACAGAAGTGAAAAATAAACCAGTGACCAGCCATATTACTGAGTAAGATCTCAATTCTGACTTGACAGAAATAAAGGTCTTATCTACAGCACATACCAGAATAGAAAGTGAAATTTCTAAATGACGGCTCTTTAAAAATGAAGAGATGAAAATAAATCAATGAGTAGCCGTGATACTAAATAAGATCTTAATTTTGACTCGGTACGAGCAAATTCGTTCCTGTGTTGGTTGATTCCATCAATAATCCTTATCGAAAAAAGAAATCAATACATGGAGAAGACAAACAAGATTCTGTCAATAAATTGTGTCACTGGAACAAGGCTGCGAGTTAGCTACGACAAAGCTGCGGTTTAGCTGTAAAAAGGCTGTAAATCAGCTGAAACAAGGCTGACAGTTTAGCTACAGCAAGGATGGAATTAAGCTACTTATTTTTTTTTACAATCTTACAATCTCTCTCTCTCTCTCTCTCTCTCTCTCTCTCTCTCTCTCTTTTTTTTATATAAAAATATATTTTTCAAATTTAGTGTGTATATTTGTACATACATACAGACAAAACTCCCTCACTTGGGTGTGTGTGTGTGTGTGCATGCATAAATATATTATTATTATTATTATTACACTAAATTATTTCCGATTTGAAGATTCACAAATAATAATAATGAAATTTTAATCTGATAAAAGATATAAATTTAAAAAAAAAATATATATATATATATATACATTTTTATTATTCGTTCCTGGACTGTTACCAGTTAGCCATTTGTGATTAAATAGTTGTTTTATTTTAATATAACTAGAAAATTATTTGGCTGTCAAGCCTGACGAAATAATAATTTTAAAATATTATTTATAAAAATAAATTATTTATAAGGCCTATTTAATTCATAATTTTATTGTATTACAACAAAAAGTGAAAGATTTATTTTTATTTTTTATTAATTAATGGTGGAAGTAACAAAAGAAGAAAGCAGTCGCTAATCGATGGTAAATGTAATACAACTAATAGTATTTTAAAAAAAGAAAACACAATTTTACGTTGCAAATTACGACATCATCGCATAATAATAGGTCTAAACGACATAAACTAATTGTTACAACTTACCACTTAATTTTATCGACACATCTCTATCTCAGTCACAAACCATGTTGCACAAGGCTCAGTCCCCAAAATCATTTGCACCACAGAGAACGGAGCATTACGTAGTCTTTCTGTACCCAGTTGTCATTATGAATGAAATGTAAACAAACGAACAATAAGAATTGCCGCCAGAAAAATAAGAAATAGCTCCCATACAAATACGCGTGGATGAACGAAAAAAGCGTGCACTCTTCACAAGGATCTTGTAATAAACTGACTCGCTAAGCTCTCTTACGGCGTATATGGCACACGCCAAGTCTCTGTCGCTCAACGTTCTTCTGGCAAACTGCATAAACTTATATACAGCTATCGAGAAAGGAGTGTGCAGACGATAGGCCGGGGATTTAACACGACGCCCGAGAAACCAACTGGCGTAGTGAAAAGCAGACGACGCGATTGCCAGAACTGAGTGTAAACTAGGACCAGTAGAATGGAAAATAACCACGGACGTTCGAAGGGTAAAACTATAAAAGGGCTAACAGTGTAACAACAGAGATGAATAGAAAAACAGAAGGATGCAAGTAAATGTATGATATTTTTACGTAGTCCAGACATCTGTTGAACTAACTATGAATATTTCAGAAATTAAAAAAAAAGTGATATGTGTTTAACAGGTGACATGAACAGATGTGATTACAAAACATATCGGCACCTAATAAAGGCCTCAAGGAAGTAAATTTGGAGGGGGTGATTATGTTTGGACGAAGGGATGGTATAATGCATGAGATAAGTATAACTGGAAACCACTTATTTATAAATAATCGAGAATTTATCTCATAATTTATCCACTTCATCCCATCCCGTTGTTTTATGGGACCAAAAATAAGATAAGAAAAACTGACGCATCGCTGACACTTTAGGATGTAAACACTGAACAGTTTGTCCAGTTCATTTTACGGGAGCAACAAAATTAAGCAGCAGTAAAAGAATTGTCAGAAATTAAAATCATAGATAATTAACTTATTACTTACAAATACATCGTTAAAATTTACAACTTAATTTTTTATATATATAAATAGACCGAGAGGAATACAAACATAATATTGTCTTCTATTTCAAAAATTGGTCTGAACCAGGTGAAAGTCTTCAGCATTATAATATCTTCCAAATCGGAGCGTATGACACTCGTTTCGGTTTTAGTTTCCTTGCTTATGGTGGCTTCCTGATATTTCGGTTTACGTTTCTTGATAATTACTGATAAGAAAACGAGACCATCTCAAATAACGCACAGATGTGAGCTAGGAGCGAATTACTTATCTTTCTTCTTCTTCTTCTTCTTCTTCTTCTTCTAATTACTCTCCACCTGAATAATCGACATATATGTAATGTTGTGGGGGGGGGAATCATTTGGAAACATAAAATGTTATATTTTTGTATTAGTAGAAAAGATTGTTGTTTGGAAATAAATTTATCAAAAAAAAAAAAAAAAAAAAAACTTGGAAGTATAAAATGGAATATTTTATTAGAAATAAAGACTGGTTTTAATAGCAAATAAAACAGTCCCACTGGACAATTATTTAATTCGAAATTAACACTTTCATTAAGTTCTCAAAGTCGATACGGGCTCC
>CM022678.1:6318558-6331058 GCA_012295275.1 Chrysomallon squamiferum
GTAGAAATAAACTATTTCTCCGTCATAAAATAATGAGATGACATCACTGTATTCGATGACAGAACAATGTGGAAACATAATTTATTAATAGCCTGGAATTATGTCAGTATGATTATTTTAAGAATATTTGTATGCTTGTAATCAATCAAACTAAGGATACATATTACTTCTTTAATGTTTACCTATTTAATTTTTTTTTTTTTTTTTTTTTTTTTCAGATGGGAGGGACGTATTAATGTTTATTTATTTATTTATTTATTTATTATTTTCTTTCTTCTTCTTTTTCCTTCTTCTTCTTCTTCTTCTTCTTATTATTATTATTATTATTATTATTATTTTAATGTTATTATTTTCTTTCTTTCGTGTTCTTTTTTTTTTCAATTTATTTATTATTTATTTAGTTAGTTTATTTTCCGAGTGGAAAAAGAAGAAAACTAGCGTCACGTGACAGTGTCACAATCGCTTTTATTGTTCTATCGCGTTGTTGTTTGCATACGTCATAATTTTACATTTTGCATACCAGTAGCCTCGCTGTGATAAAAAAAAGCAGATGTGCTAAAATCCCAGACATTTTTTGCCAAAGTTTCTGCATTTTCTGTTCGTGAAAACATCCCTGATTATACAAAACAATTAGTTTCCTTGGTTATTTAGTAATCTACTTGCTAAATTTAATGGAAATTGATCTGCTTCACCGTGATCGATAAAATAATTTAAAATAAATAAATAAATAAAACAATAATTATAGAACCATATAAATGCTTTAATATTAGGTTTTATAGTATCATATTGTTTAGTATCTTAAGAAAATATTTTTGGATACTATTGCTTTAAATTTGTTTTCATGGAGCCGATTTCTGATGATTAACAATCGTCCTTTCGAACTCAAAATATACCGAGCTGGGTCAGGTGACTAATTTTCTGAATCTTGATTGGCTGATGTCCCTTATTTACAATAACAAATGCATTAAAAATAAAAAAAAAAACAACGAAAAAAACAACAAAAAAAAAACAACAAACAAAACAAAACAAAAATAAAAACAATAAAAAAATAAAAAGAAAAAAGAGTAAGAAAAGGAGATCCTTTAGGTTCATCGTATTTTCGTTTTACTGGCTTCATCAGCTTTTTAATTTAAGCTTTCCAGTCGTTCTGAGTTCTTTAAGTGAGGCATGTCAGACACAAGTGAGATCAGGAGGTCTGTAGTTTTTCACCATTTAAGACAAAAGCCAAAGCATGGCAAATTACGCGATGTTTGAATTGCCATAACGTTCTCTTTTAACGGTCATACAACAGAGGTCAAAATATCACTGGAAAGGCCCTTTTCATGGCTTTTATTTATTTATTTATTTATTTATTTTGTCATATACCTATCTATATTCATGGTCAGAAGACATGAAAGGAAATTCCAGAAAACCAAAGACACTTTCTAGCTACGAAAATGCGCGAGAAAACATTAAAACTGATATTGGAACAGTGAACATCCCCGTACCTTCTTTGGTGAGCGCTGTAATAAACGTTTGGTGTTACTCAAAACGTTTTTAAAAAGCTTCAGTGCTTTATCTTCAGACATATCGAAAACAATTTAACGTGCTAATCAGAGCAAGCTGTTGTGAAGCACGTGTATGACAGGCACGTTCTCGGACACGCCTAAGGGCGTGTATGTCGAAAAAAAAAAAAAAAAAAAAAAAAAAAAATGACGGCAAAAACTAAAATCATACGAAACAAAAATTCAGAATGTAAAGCGATATATTTTATATCTGTAATCAATAAATTATTTTACATTCAATAAACTGTATATCTTTTTCTATGAATTTTCAAACAAATAATACATGTAATTGCTAAATTTGGCGCATAAGGATCTTATAATTTACGAAAAAAATAATATTACTTATGATTCTCTTTTTTAAAAGTATATTCTTTTTAACAATTTTTAATATTTCATGTGTGTGTGTGTGTGTGTGTGTTTAAGAACTCTTCGTTAGATATGAGATTTAGGGTAAAATAATAATATTATTTACAAGTCTCTTCTTTAATATTTTTTTTTTTATATTTCATGATATTATAATGATATTTTTATGAAAAAAATTATTATATTTTCTTCGGTTCTTCTGGTAAAGTATTAAATATAGAAACCAAAAAAGAATAAATCTGTTTTAGGAAATAATTTTTTTGTTTTTATTAGATTGGTTTTGTGGTTGCTTATTTCTAATACTATCTGTTTAATGTTCTTTATATTGATTATTAATTTTATTTTTTCTTATTATACAAGTTTCTAATGGGGCCTTTCCTCGTAAGTATTAATACATTTTTATATGTATATAAAGCTTTATAACATTATAAAACTAATTAAAGAATCCAGTACATAACACATTTATTAATTAGATGTGCGTTGATGGAATATCATTTTATATTATAATAAATAGCGCTGTAAAAAAATACATAACGACTGAATGAAATAAAATTTTAGAACTACATGATAAGGGTTTCAAAAGACTTTATATATATATATTTTTTTTTTTCTGTTATTGTGCATCAACAGTTAAAAAAAGTATTATTGTTTTAATAATTAGCTTTCAATAACTGAAAAAATTAAAAGAGAAAAAGTATATTTATATAATCAGGACGTAGAATTTCACTTCCAAACTTTTCATACTATAATGTGTTTTTGTTTTGTTAGAACAAAACTGGTTTTAATGTGAACATGATAATAGTGATATCTTTTTTTTTTATTGTTAATTCAAAATGATAATTTCTGACCAGATTGTCAGTGTAAAATGATAATATGTTTTCCTCTGAAACGAAGATAAAATGAACCTCTCTCTCTCTCTCTCTCTCTCTCTCTCTCTCTCTCTCTCTCTCTCTCTCTCTCTCTCTCTCTCTCTCTCTTTATCTTTTTATTTTTGTGTTATCTACGGTTTTTTTTTTTGGCAAATATTAATGATCTACTTCGCCTTATTAGGTTAATTCTTATTATACTGTAAGTATTCTCTGTAAACTATAATTACATATTAAAAAAAGTTCAGTGTATATGTATAAAACAAAACACAGTAATGCCTTTGCTAGAAGTAGAGCTAGTAGTAATTTTGTTGTTGTAGTAGTAATAGTAGCAGCAGTAGCAGTTCCTCCTGTGGTAGTAGTAGTTGCAGTAGCAGTATTAGAAGTTGTACATTAGTCGTATAAAAGTAGTAGTAGCTGTAGTGGCTTCTAGGTAACCTGAAAAGAAAATAATCCCAATATAATTTCTATTTTGAGTTTGTCTATTTATTTATTTATTTATTTATCTATTTGTTTATTTGTTTGTTTATTTTTTTTTTGGGGGGGGGTATTTATTTTTTTTCACTAATTATCATTGGTTGTTCATTTTCAGTCTAGTTTTACAATTCTGAGCAGTATATATAAAAAAAAAAAAAAAATTCCAACTTAACAACCGATAACATCTGTTAAATTTCTAGGTTAATACGCCCCAGGAATATTTTTATTATTATTATTATTATTATTATTATTATTATTATTATTATTATTATTATTTTATTATGCGACCATATTGTTTTAATTATTAAATTAATATACCATTATCGATTCACTTATTAAACTAATAAACTTGATAAGTGAGAGGAACTGATTATATTTAATCACCAATGATCTACAGCAATTAATCTGATCAAATAAAACATGACCTGAAACGTTTTGCTTCGTCAAAAAATTAATTTTCGTTTGCTTTTCATATTTCAGGCTTCTACGACGGAGATCTCATCTGTTACACATGTTGACAACCGATAACTGTTTTCTGCGGCCAATTGAAAAATTAATAATAATAATAATGGTCATTCTAAATTAAAAATACAACAAAGAAAAACAAAACCGCCCCAATCTGAACTAAGAAAATTATTAATTATTCTCTTCCAATAAGCACTTAATTAAATCCGACAGGAATCTGAATGATATAAATGTGATGTAAAACTAAAGGGTTAAACAGATTTTGAACACAGAAGTGAAAGAGTAACATTACTTGGTAAGTGAAAATTTCTTATTTATGTCCATATATATGTACATGCGTACATATGTGCGTGTATTTACTATATGTATCTATAAAATGTGTATCTATATGTGTTTGTATGTATAAATATGTATGCATGTATTTTCGTATGTGTATACATACATATATATATATATATATATATATAAACACACAAACACTTACATATATAACTATGTCTGAGTGTGTGTGTGTGTGTGTGCGTGCGTGTGTGTGTGTGTGTGTTTTTTGATTTTTATATATCGAAAACAATAAAATAATAGCATTGAAATATAAACAATTTTTGTTCTCACCAATTATCGCTGACATCACTTTTATATTATTATTATTATTATTATCATTATTATTATTATTATTATTATTATTATTATTATTATTATTTTTATTATTATTATTATTATTATTATTATTATTATTATTATTATTATTATTATTATTATTATTTTTCAGGAAGAAAGATAACAAATAGCAAGCATGAAGCTGTTTCTAGTTGTCGCCCTTCTTGTCACAATGACCTTCGCAACAAGTAAGCTTTTAAAAATAAATTAAAATTAAAACATTATGAGATCGCCACAAAATACAGTTTTCTAATAAACTATATATGTTTATCTGTTGCCTGTTTATTATTATTATTATTATTATTATTATTATTATTATTATTATTATTATTTTATTATTATTATTATCATCATGATTTGAAATAATCACTTGTTTTAAGTACATTTATAAAATGGTATTACAGAATCAAGAATCTAAATTAATGTTTTATTTATTTGTGTCCATGCGCATTTATTTATTTATTTATTTATTTATTTATTTTTCAGGTTCTGCTTTCTCAAGCAGTAAGTATTTCAAAATCACTGTTTCAATCTCTTGATAGTTGGAAGTGTTCCAGTTGCTACACAGATTTCTTTCTTCTTCCTTGAATCTTACCTGTAATGTTTACTAAAATCACTTGCAACATTCTAGATGTCTTTAGTAATGCCAGAAATCAGTGAACATCATACAAATGTGTTTTAATGGCGTGCCTGCTTTTTAGAATAATAATAGATTATAATTATACTGATATGACTGCGTTCAAAAGCTGCATAACTGTATCTGCATAATGATATGTTGGTCTGATTATCTCTAAATCAAGTTTCGGTCATTCTAAAGCCGGTGACTGGTATGGTAGACTTTAAACACTGTTCTTGATGATGTTAGAACTTAGTGCCAGCATTTCGTATTGTTCTAGTAAATGTAAAATGCATTTAGCTAAAATAGAAAGTTTCATTTTGGTTTATTTCCGTCATAATATTTTATGGATCTTAGTTTAAAGAAAACTTTAATACTTTATATCAGTGATGGCAAAAAATTAAAATCTTGCGAAACAAAAATTCGGAAAGTAAAAATCGATATATTTTATAACTGTAGTCAAGAAATGATTTTCATTCAATAAATTGTATATTTGTTTTTGGTGAATTTACATAAAAATATCAAATATAGTTGCTAAATCTGATTATACCATTTATTATATTGATTGGGATTGACTGGGATGTTTTTTTTACAATTTTTACATTTCATATAATTATATTTATAGTGACAAATTTTATTTTATATTTTTAGGTTCTACTGGAGCAACAGGTAAATGATTAAACGTAAAAAGCAATAAAAATACAAAAATAAGATATTAAATAACCTTTTCTTTGAGTCGTTTTATTTTTGCCTATTTCTACTAAAATATGTTTAATATTCCTCAACTGAACTGTTTTTTTATATTTTTTTGTGTTTTTTTCTTTTTGATAGGAAAATGTGGTTAGTTGTCTTCCAGTAAACACATAAACAATTTTTATTAGTTTTTAATCAAAGAAATTTTTCTTTTGCTTATTTTTAATAAAATATATTTAATATTCCTCAATTTGATTCATAATTTCATTTTATGTTTATTCTACTATTAGTGTCTTTTTGTGTACCATCTTCCAGAAAATGTTTAAATAATGTTTACTGTATTGAAATTATATATAAATCTAAAACACAAACAAATTCTAAAAAGTAATATTATTTATACCTCTCTTCTTTTTAACACTTTTACATTTCATATGACTATATTTATTGTTATTTTACATTTTTCAGGTTCATCTCCAACATCATGTAAGTTATTAGATAAAAAATAAAATAAAATAAAAATAAAAATAAATAAATAAGAAATACAAAAATAGATATACGTATCTTAATAATCCTTTCTAAGAAACGAGCTATTTTTTAAACTGTTTTTACATTTCATATAATAATATTTACACTAAATAAATGTATTACTGTTGTTGCTGTTGTTGTTATTATTATTATTATTCTTATTATATACATGTCTGTATTTTCTGAATAAATAATAAATACATTTATTTTATGATTAAATCCTTTTTTAAATCCTTTTTTTTTTTTTTTTTTTTTTTTTTAGTTTCGTCAGGGTCAACAGGTATATTATTATTTATTATTATTATTATTATACAAGCGATAAAAAGACTACAGATAGACAGATAGATAGAGAGATAGACAGATATATTAATTGATATATAGATAAGTAACCTATTCTCAGAAAGGTTTTGTAATTGCTTTGTTCTAATAAAATATCTTTAATATTCGTCAAGTTGATTAATAACTTTAGAATTTCATATTCTATTGCGGTCACTTCCAAATAGCATTATTTCATTAAAGAATTAAATAAAGTTTAAAATCTGCAAATTATATAAAAATCTAAAACACAATAAAATGACATGATTAAGTAAGATATGCGTTTCAAAATAAATTACTTATACTTCTCTTCTTTAAAGTATATAATTTATAGTTTTCATGCAGTTATATTTATTTTATTATTATTTCTTTTTTAAAGGTTCATCAGGAACATCAGGTACATTATGATTATTATTATTATTATTATTATTATTATTATTATTATTATTATTATATACATGAATATCAACAGGTTAATTATTACATATATAAAGCAGCAAAGAATACAAGTTAGATACATCTGTTCTGTGAATGATTTCGTTATAACTCCTTTCTGAAACAATATGTTTAATATTCCTCAGTTTGAGTAATAATTTTATTCTATTTGTATTTTGTTGCAGCATCTTCTGGCACTTCCGGCACTTCCGGTAAGTATTTAAAACAAATTCAATGTCTTTATATTATTTATATATAAAACTCTAAAACATTAAAATTCATAATTAATTAAATGAAGCATACTTATTAAAAAGAAGATTAAAAAAAAAAAAACGTCAAAAGCCCCCCCCAAAACACCCAAAAAGAACAAAAAAACCCACCACGTTATGTTAGTTTTAAGAAAATATTTTTATTTTTTTCCAGCATTTACAAATATTAAAACAATTTATGTAGTCTTGAAATTATATAAAAATCTAAAACAACATTAATATTTTATAATTAATTAAGAAAAAACAAAGTATTTAACTTTATTCAGATTTGTTTGGAACAAGATGTAAATTATTAGATATAAAAAGTATCATAGAATACAAATACAAATATATCTTTTTATTGAAACTTTTCTTTTGTTTATTTATACTAATAAAATATATTTAATATTCCTATATTAATAATTTCATTCTATTTTTATTCTACTATTAGTGTCCTTCTTGTGTGCGATCTTCGAGCAAATGCTTAAACATTTTTTTATTGTGTTGAAATTATTTAATATAAATCTAAAACACAAACAAATTCTATAAAGTAATATTATTTATGTCTTTGTTATTTTTAACAATTTCTATGTTTCATATGTCTATATTTGTGGTTATTTTATCTTTTCAGGTACATCCGGAACAACAGGTAACTCATTATAAATAATAATAATAATAATAATAATAATAATAATAATAATAATAATATATTATTATTATTATTATTATTATTATTATTATTATAACAAGAAGATTGGAATAGTATTTATTAAATACAAATTTCAGCCAAAACATATTTTCAAGCTTCTAGAGGAACAACAGATCAAAATAAATTTTCAATTACTACATTTCTCATTTTTATAAATTTTAAATCGTTCATTAATTTTATATCAGAATTACGATTGGAAATAAAAGTATATGAAACGTTGAATGATCTTATAACTTAAGAACAGTTTCTTAGAATAATGCAGTTTAAAATAGAATCATTTAAACGTTGGTTTTTATAACACTTTTTACATTTTATAGTGAATTGTCCTTTTTCTTAGAATGTGTTTAATAATGTCCTTTTTCCTAGAATGGCTTTGAATGTGTTTAATAATGTCCTTTTTCTTAGAATGGCTTTGAATGTGTTTAATAATGTCCTTTTTCTTAAAATGGCTTTGAATGTGTTTAATATTCTTGAGTTTGATTAATAATTTTATTCTATTTGTATTTTTTTATTATTTTGTTGTAGGATCCTCCGGCACTACGTTTTCCAGTAAGTACTGAAACAATTTTAACGTTATGAACTTATTTATATTTATTTATACATATATAAAACATACTAAAATTTCATAATCAGTTAAATAATGCAGTATATAAAATAATCATTAACTAGAAGTTTGAGCAGAAACATTTTACATCAGTTCTAACAAAGATTCACAAAAGTGGTGTTCCACTATTCCTTTTTTTAAAAATTCTGGAGAAGTAACAGTTGAAACAGAATTATTTAATTAATTTTGTGCCATGATAAAATGCGTTAATTTTTCTCTTTTTTATGAACACGGAATGCTATAAAATTCAGCGTCTATTTTATTTAGTTAATTATTTATTGAACAAAAAGTGGAAACACAAAATGAATTTAACGAAATATATATTTTTTTCAAAAATTATTTTATTTTATTTCACTATATTTACTATTAAAATTTCAAATAAATCGATAAATATATATATATATATATTTGTTTTCATCCAGAGAGACGTTATCGTAACATCAGAATATCAGTTACAAAATAAATAAACGCAAACTCATATTAAAGAAGTATAAAATTGGCTTTAAATGACCAGGCTTCATTGAAAAGCACACTCACTCAGACACATATATTAAGATTACTAAACAGAATTACTTGTTATCATTTTATCAAAGTTGCTCGGTGTCTCTGTATCACTGTTTCAAACTAAATGATACGAATACATTTATTGGCAGTAAATTTGATCACTGTATTACAAAGGAAAGCAAAAGTTTATGAAACGCTGAGTGATCTTACGATTTAGGAAATGTTTCTTAGAATATGGAATTTAAAATAGCATTATTTAAAGGATGTTACCAACAGCAGTTTTTATGTTTCATATAGTAATATTTTAACATATAAAATGTTAATTATTAGATATATAAAGCAGCAAAGAATACAAACTTAGATACGCCTGTTTAGTGAAATATCCATTTTCTTAGAATGATTTTGAATATGATTATTATTCCTCAATTTCGTTAATAATTTTATTCTATTTGTATTTCTCAGCATATTTTCCCGGTAAGTATTGAAACATTTTTAGTGTCTTCAGACTTTTTTTCACCATTAATTTTATATCATAATAAAATACAGTGAATATATATATATATATGTTAGAAATGAATCATATAAAATTTAACAGCTATCTGTAATGATATCACAATGGAATGAATTAATCTGAAGAAATACAAATGTCAGATATCCATGCATTTTTTTTCTGAAAGTAATTTTTTTTTGTTTTATTTCTTTTTTGTATTGTGTTTGGTTTCTTTTTCTTTCTTTCTTTCTTTCTTTCTTACTATTATTTATTATTTATTTATTTATTTATTTTGTTATGGTACATCAAAACTTATTATTATTTTTTTTTTTATAAATATTAATTAATTATTTTATCCGTTTTACAGGAGCACCTTAATTTTGCTGTAAGTATATTTTGTATTGGTAATTTATTTTTCTATTTGTATTTTAATGTGTTTGTAGAAAACAAAACAGACTTGACGTTGCCTGTCATAACGGTATAAATAATTTTAAAAAAATCAACACCGAAAAAAAAAAAAAAAAAAAAAAAAAAATGAAAGAAAAAAAACTAACTAGACACTGTTTTAGTAAGAGTAATAGTGTTACTAGGAGTAGTAGTAAGAGTAGCTGAAGTAGCAGCAGTACCTCTAGTAGTAGTGGTAGTATTAGTAGTACTAGTACTAATCGTATTATTAGTAATACTACTAATCTTTGTCCATTAAAGGACGTTATGAGGAAATCCTAATTTTCTTGTCATTGGACTAACAGTAGTGACATTATCGTAACATCAGTAAATCAATTTAAAAATAAACTCAAACTGACATTCAAATAATATAACATTTGTTACAATATTTGCTCATTACTAATACTAGTAATCTTTAAATTAATCTTTGTCCACTAAAGGACGTTACTGGGAAATCCTAATTCTTTTGTCATTGGACTAACATAGCTGAACAGGTAGTTATTTATTTACATTTGTAAGAATTAATTAGATAAAATCATTTGATGTTGTTCTTAGCTATTGTTAAAGAAAAAAGTATTAAAACTGTCATTTTTACTTTAAAATTAGCTTTTTACTTTTTCACTTACTTATTTATTTTTGCAGTCGAGTTGAAACCTGCCAAAACACGGAAATGACCAAATCTGCTGAAGACAACAACAACAACAACAACTGGAGCTCTAGAAATCTATGCATAATTAAAAAAATTATTCTTGAATAAAACAACATATTCCTTTATTCTTTGAGTTCTGTTTTGTCTTTTACACAATTTTTTTTTTAATTTAAAATATTTATTTAATTATTTTTTATCAGTAAGAAATTTTATGTATTACAAGATGTATGTCATTAGAATTACTGATGCAGTTATTAAAAAGTATTAATCAAAGAAGTGATATCATGAAATACGAGCATAAATATGCTCATCTTGGTTAACTTAATCAGTGGGTATTACTTGTTTATTAAATGCAAAACTGGTTAATATTCTTTATTTATTTATTTGTTTGTCTGTTTGTTTATTTATTTATTATGATAATTATAAAATAAATAAGTAACTAACTAAATGACTAAATAAATAATACGTATATGATAATCAACAGTGAATAAATCTGTCTATTAAACAATATAACTCAATCGTATTAGAATGCAGCCCTGTTTTAAAATGAATAAAATACTACTACTGCTGCTGCTACTACTACTACTACTACTACTAATAATAATAATAATAATTTTAAAAGCGTTCAGACAGTATACAATAGATCAAACCATGATTGTTATTATTATTATTACCGTGTCCCCAGTAGGCAATTAGTCAGTTTGAGTTCGGCCACTTCGTTTTGTCGTCTGCAACAATCTTTCCCAAAGTCTGTCTGTCTGTCTGTCTGTCTGTCTGTCTCTCTCTCTCTCTCTCTCTCTCTCTCTCTCTCTCTCTCTCTCTCTCTCTCTCTCTCTCTCTCTCTCTCTCTCTCTCTCATTATTTTCGTGTTATCTGCCTTTATTAATTTAGCAGCACAACAACAAATGGACAAAACTTCTGGTAAAATGGTTTAACACATATTGTGTTGTAGGCAAAAAAAAATTTTAAAAAAAAATAATAATAATAAAAAAAATAATAATAATAAAAATAAAAAATAAATAAAAATAAAATACAGGAAAAGTAGGATCCATGTTGACTAGAAGGATGCACTTTACTTTACTGTTATACTAAAATGTAACACACCTAGTTTTTTTACACAATCCAGGTCAACCGGTCATATATGTTAGATTCGTAAATTAATTCGCCACCATAATTTCATTTTTCTAAATTAATTATTAAATGAATAGACCATTATCAGTTCACTTATTGAATTAACAAACTGATAAATGGGAGGAATTGATTATATTTAATCACCAAAGATCTATAATTAATTTGATGTAAAGTATGACCCGAAACATTTTGCTTCGTAAAAATTTAATTTTTGTTTGCTTTTCATATTTTTTTCTGGGAGCTTTAGGCTTCGACGGAAATGCTATCTGTTCCACCTGTTGTCGTTAGGCTCGTAATAATAAATATAAAATTAATTTCTGCGATTTTGCTTGAACAGTGTACAAAAATAAATGCATAAACATACAGCTTTTTCAAAAATAATTATCATTACACCTACGTATTAATTAATCTATCACATAAAAATGCTCAGTTTATAATGGTCCAAATTACAATCCCGACAAATAGGCAATTATTACGTCATATAATGGCTGGGTGACGTCATAAACGCTGCTTCCATTTGAAACCCCCCAAAAGACTGGATATCGATAAGAAGAGATTAAAAAATATATATATTTTATTTGAACGTAATGCATAAATATTATTTAGCACAGTGTAATATTTATAATAGCAAAATACATTTATGAAAATGTATTTTTCTTGTTTTCATGGTGAGCGAAAGTCTGCTGAAATATTTCACGTATCTACGCGCCATTGAAAACTACTCACGCCATCTTGGTTTCTAATTACGTCATTTTGAAGTGCAAA
>CM022678.1:6336058-6346058 GCA_012295275.1 Chrysomallon squamiferum
AGCAACAGGATACTATTTTTTACGTTAATAGTTTACAACACTGAAAATGCCCTTTATCCAGTATATCCCAGGAATATCCCAGGAATATCCCAGAAAAAACAACAACAACAACAAACAACAATAAACACAAAAGAAATAACAATAAAAACAAAAAAACAAATAAACAAAAATAGATAAAATGTACACTTTGTATGATCAGATATAGATATATATATATACCTATCATTAATTTATTTACGTTTCTACAGACATTCTGGTAGGAGGATTTTCTACGTTTGGACCAAAGTTTATCGAGTACCAGTTTAGTCTCGCTTCGTCAAGTGCCGGCCAATACATTGGTGAGTGGAACAGCCAGGATATCACTGTCACAGTTCCTTATTTACTTAAACTTCGTGTATTTATCAGTCTTGAAGGTTCACCTGATAATCCGACAGTTCATTTCATCTCTGGGAAACCATTTTATTTTATTTTATGTCTGGTTAAGGAAGCGACATTACATTTATTTCGCTCGTGGTTAAGGACAAATACTCAAACATTGACCAAATATAGATGTTCGTACATCAGACAAATCAAATAAGGACACATACATACACGTATACACGCACACACGTAAACACCCACACAAACATACGTTAATACACGCGCAGACAGTCTCACGTACATACACAGATACAAACGCACAGAGAGAAATACACCTTATAGCCAACTCTTCGAATTATAACATAAAAAAAACCGCACGAACTGAAGACACACACACATAAATAAAAACAAGCGCGCACGCACGCACACACACACACAGACATAGAACCACAGACACATATATATACACACACACACACACAGTTAAATACACAGACATATATATACACACACAAACACAGTTAAATACATTTATACACGCTCACACACACACACACACACACACACACACACACACACACACACACATAGAGAAACACTCAAATGATAAACAGTTCAAAATATTCTAATCCTCTTCTTTAACCTTCACCTTGCTGGTTTCAGGACTGGCCGCCATTTTGGCCGGTGGAGGGGGCACTCTGTGTGGCGGGTATCTTGTGAAGAAATACGATTTGAAATTACGTGGCATCATTCGCCTCTGTATAGGAAGTTCCACTCTTGCGACCGCTTCTGTCCTTGTTTTCCTCATCAACTGCGAGAACGTCCTCTTCGCCGGCGTCAACATCAGATACGGCCAGAACCCACAAAACAGGTGCGTATTCTTAGTATACTGTCGTCATTTAAAATTCTGATTCTCTCTCTCTCTCTCTTTCTCTCTCTCTCTCTCTCTCTCTCTCTCTCTCTCTCTCTCTCTCTCTCTCTCTCTCTCTCTCTCTCCCTCCCTCCCTCCCTCTCTCTCTCTCTCTCTCTCTCTCTCTCTCTCTCTCTCTCTCTCTCTCTCTCTCTCTCTCTCTCTCTCTCTCTCTCTCTCTCTCTCTCCCTCCCTCCCTCTCTCTCTCTCTCTTATTCTGTTACTAGCCTTTGTACGTTTCCCCTTCCCCTCTCTCTATCTATGTATATTATTATGTTACTCTGCCTTCTCTCTCTCTCTCTCTCTCTCTCTCTCTCTCTCTCTCTCTCTCTCTCTCTCTCTCTATATACACCAACTGAAACGTACATTCCTACTCGTGTGTACGTAAATATGTACCGACAAATGCGCCCAGTCATACAAAAAATTATAAATTCATATACAGCATATTCATATTATAAATAAAACAAAATTTCAAAACGTCAGCATCATTTTTGTATTTATTTTTTTTATTCTTCATTTGTTAATTCACTGACACACTTACTAATTTACACATATTCATTCATTCAGATATCTACTAATATAGATGGGTTATTCCTTCATTCATTCATACATTCATTCAAACACCTGATACTTTATATGCCCATTCATATATTTATTTACGCTTTTCTTTCCTTCCTTCTTTCCTTTCTTCCTTCTTTCCTTCCTTCCTTCCTTCCTTTTCCTTCCTTCAATCATTCATTCAACCACCTAATACTTAACTTACCCTTCCTATTCGTTCATTCACGCTTTTCATTCATTAATTTACTTACGTTTACTACTACAGAGAATTTGCGTTTCTGGACAGCAGCCTCAACGACACGTGCAACGCCCACTGCGGCTGCACTGACCAGTACTACCCCGTCTGCGGCATGGACAGCATCATGTACTTCTCACCGTGCTACGCGGGGTGCTCCAAAGTGTCCAAGGATGTGGTCCCGGTAATCTTTGTATTATTAATATACAGAGAGAGAGAGAGAGAGAGAGAGAGAGAGAGAGAGAGAGAGAGAGAGAGAGAGAGAGAGAGAGAGAGAGAGAGAGAGAGAGAGAGAGAGAGAGAGAGAGAGAGAGAGAGAGAGAGAGAGAGAGAGAGAGAGAGAGAGAGAGAGAGAGAGAGAGAGACAGAGAGAGAGAGAGAGAGAGAGAGAGAGAGAGAGAGAGAGAGAGAGAGAGAGAGAGAGAGAGAGAGAGAGAGAGAGAGAGAGAGAGAGAGAGAGAGAGGAGAGAGAGACAGAGAGAGAGAGAGAGAGAGAGAGAGAGAGATAGGGAGGGAGACAGAGACAGAGACAGAGAGAGACAGAGACAGAGACAGAGAGAGACTGAGAGACGGACAGAGAGAGAGACAGAGAGAGAGACATTGATGTAAGTAATAAGTTTATTTGTTTCAGAAATATTCTGAGTGTAATTGCATCAATTATAACTCCACAAAGCGGCCAATGTACTCCGCTGTGTTTGGGAAATGTCAGAGTTCGTGCACCCTGCTGCCTGTTTTTCTCATATTCTTCAGTCTCACCATGTTTTTCACGTTCCTGACGTCAGTCCCTGCCTTAACAGCAACTCTGAGGTAAATATTTCCTTGAAAGACAACCTTTATCTGTCTACGTATCTGTACAATTGTCTGTTTACCTCTCAGGCTATATATCGATGTTATTCATGTGTTTGTTGATTTGCCTATCGATTTGTCACCGGTGCATCGATGCCCGCATTAGTCATGAGTGTATCGATATGTTACCGGCATATCGATGTATCGACCGGATCATCTGAGTATCGATGTATCTGTCTAACGATCCGACCTCGGTATATCGCTGTATTGGTTTGTCGTCGGTGAATCGATATATCAGTATTTGAGTTTGTCAGTTTTTCGATCTATGTCGAGTTGTTTATCAGTCCATTTATAATATTTATATGTAAAGGCTGGTGTGCGCACGCTTGCATTATGTGCCAGTATGAGTATCTCTGTATGTGTGAGGGAGCATGTGCGCATGGTGAGTTTGTGTGTGTGTGTGCATGTGTGTGTGTGTGTGTGTGTGTGTGTGTGGATGTGTGTGTATGATCGTGTTCAGTTTCTTGGGGTATTCACATATATACGATTATGTTTTTGCTTCTTGCAAGAAAGCACTGAATAATTCTTCTTCTACTTCTTCTTCTTCTTCTTCTTCTTCTTCTTCTTCTTCTTCTTCTTCTTCTTCTTCTTCTTCTTATTTATTATTATTATTATTTGTTTTTGATTCCCTATTAGGAGTGTTCCTAAAGAACAGAAATCATTTGCGTTAGGAATACAGTGGATCATTGCCCGGTGTCTAGGTAAATTTCAGATCTGAAGGGTAATTTTCTTACAGTAAAGCATAAAGTTGTCATATAAGAAATGGAAACTGAGGGTCAAATTATACAGAGAATGTTTACATGTGTGGATGTTCGAATCAGAGAGAGAGAGAGAGAGAGAGAGAGAGAGAGAGAGAGAGAGAGAGAGAGAGAGAGAGAGAGAGAGAGAGAGAGAGAGAGAGAGAGAGAGAGAGAGAGAGAGAGAGAGAGAGAGAGAGTTGTAGTCTAATTCTAAATATTTCATTTATTTATTTATTTTATATTTAAATATTTATTTATTTTACATATTTATATATTTTATTTACTTATTTAATATTTATTTATTATTTATTTTACATATTTATTTATTTTATCTTATTTTATCTTATTTTATTTATTGATTTATTTATGTATTTATGTATTTATTTATTTATTTAATTTATTTACTGATTTATTTATTGATTGATTGATTGATTTATTTATTTATTTATTTATTTTATTTTATTTTATTTTATTTATTTATTTATTTATTTACTTACTTATTTTAATATATCTGTTTACGTGTCTGTTTTGTTTTCGCACACACACGTACACACACACAGGCTCCATCCCAGCTCCAATTCTCTTCGGCAAGATCATCGACTCCACGTGCGAACTGTGGCAGACGCACTGCGACGAACAAGGGTCGTGCTTCTTCTACGACAACGTCAAAATGAGCAACTACCTGTTCGCCCTGGGCATGGCCCTGAAGGTGACGACGCTGCTCTTTTACCTGATCGGATCGTCCCTGCACATGGCGTCAGCGAAGGACGACGACGTCGTCACCAAGAACGCGAGCCAAGGAACGATGTACTCGGACGTCGTGGCGACGAAGTGAACGCGATCTGCGACTGGTCAGGGTATGAAGGAGTGACCAGTGGTCGTGGATATCGGACACACACACACACACACACAAAAAATGGGAATGTGTTTTGCAGTTAATCTCTGGTCCCTGTGGAAATGTATCATATTTAAACAGTTTCGATTTTTTATTTTTTTTTATTTTGTGCGTTTGTTTGTGTCAGAATGTGCGAGTGCGTGCGTATGTTTTTGTTTTTTTATGAGTGTGTGTGAGTGCGTGTGTGTGTGTGCGTGTGTTTTAATATGAGAGCGTATGAGTGCACGTGTGCGTGGGTAGAACTGTGAATGTGTGTGCATGCGTTTACCTTTTGAACGTTTTTGTGTAAAAATAATTAAATTCACGAACAAGCAACATATGTGAATATACTTGTCAAGCATATGTATCGGTAGGTTAGAATGAAATAATGATGACGAAAACAAATGGTAAGGAATGTTTAGAAACAACAACGGGTTAATGCAGGCAATCTGAATGAAATATCACCAGCAAAAAAAAAAAAAATGGAAGAGTAAGGCGAACAGAATCATTCTAATCAAACAAGTAAATTACAAAAATAGCGTAGATTGTCTCAACGTTTTAAGCCAAGACATAATTATCAAGGTAACACCCCAGAAAAACAACACTAACACATAAACAACACAAGCCGATGAACACATACGTAAACAATTCTCTAGAAAATAGAAGCTAATAAAAACACGAGTAAACAATTAGTAGAATATATAAGCCAATAAAAAAAACAACAACGAGTAAACAGTTATCCAAAGAACACAAGCCAATGAACACATACGCAAAACAATTCTCTAGAAAATAGAAGCTAATAATAAAGGTATAAATAATTACCAAAATAACACAAGCCAAAAAATAACAAAAAAAAACAACAATATAACAGTGAAATTATCCAGACAACACAAGACACTGAACTTACGAGTAAACAACAATCACAGAAATAAACAGTTATCTAAACCACAAAAGCTAATAAATACAACTCATTGAAACATAAACAACTTTCAAAACAATACAAGCCAATAAATACATGAGTAAACATTTGTCCAGTTGGTAGAACACAATAAATACATGAGTAAACCCTTGTCCAGACAGAAGAACACAATAAATACACGAGTAAACACTTGTCCAGACAGCAGAACACAATAAATACAGGAGTAAACACTTGTCCAGACAGAAGAACACAATAAATACATGAGTAAACATTTGTCCAGTTGGTAGAACACAATAAATACATGAGTAAACCCTTGTCCAGACAGCAGAACACAATAAATACACGAGTAAACACTTGTCCAGACAGCAGAACACAATAAATACAGGAGTAAACACTTGTCCAGACAGAAGAACACAATAAATCACAGAAACACTTGTCCAGACAGAAGAACACAATAAATACATGAGTAAACACTTGTCCAGACAACAGAACACAATAAATACACGAGTAAACACTTGTACAGACAGAAGAACACAATACATACAGGAGTAAACACTTGTCCAGACAACAGAACACAATAAATATACGAGTAAACCCTTGTCCAGACAGCAGAACCCAATAAATACATGAGTAAACACTTGTCAAGACAGCAGAACACAATAAATACACGAGTAAACACTTGTCCAGACAGCAGAACACAATAAATACACGAGTAAACACTTGTCAAGACAGCAAAACACAATAAATACACGAGTAAACACTTGTCCAGACAACAGAACACAATAAATACACGAGTAAACCCTTGTCCAGACAGCAGAACCCAATAAATACATGAGTAAACCCTTGTCCAGACAGCAAATCACAATAAATACACGAGTAAACACTTGTCAAGATAGCAGAACACAATAAATACACGAGTAAACCCTTGTCCAGACAGCAAATCACAATAAATACACGAGTAAACCCTTGTCCAGACAGCAAATCACAATAAATACACGAATAAACCCTTGTCCGGACAACAGAACCCAATACATACACGAGAAAACACTTGTCAAGACAGAAGAACACAATAAATACACGAGTAAACACTTGTCCAGACAGAAGAACACAATAAATACACGAGTAAACACTTGTCCAGACAGAAGAACACAATAAATACACGAGTAAACACTTGTCCAGACAGAAGAACACAATAAATACATGAGTAAACACTTGTCCAGACAGAAGAACACAATAAATACAGGAGTAAACACTTGTCCAGACAGAAGAACACAATAAATACACGAGTAAACACTTGTCCAGACAGAAGAACACAATAAATACATGAGTAAACACTTGTCCAGACAACAGAACACAATAAATACACGAGTAAACACTTGTACAGACAGAAGAACACAATACATACAGGAGTAAACACTTGTCCAGACAACAGAACACAATAAATATACGAGTAAACCCTTGTCCAGACAGCAGAACCCAATAAATACATGAGTAAACACTTGTCAAGACAGCAGAACACAATAAATACACGAGTAAACACTTGTCCAGACAGCAGAACACAATAAATACACGAGTAAACACTTGTCAAGACAGCAAAACACAATAAATACACGAGTAAACACTTGTCCAGACAACAGAACACAATAAATACACGAGTAAACCCTTGTCCAGACAGCAGAACCCAATAAATACATGAGTAAACCCTTGTCCAGACAGCAAATCACAATAAATACACGAGTAAACACTTGTCAAGATAGCAGAACACAATAAATACACGAGTAAACCCTTGTCCAGACAGCAGAACACAATAAATACACGAGTAAACACTTGTCAAGACAGCAGAACACAATAAATACACGAGTAAACACTTGTCCAGATAGCAGAACACAATAAATACACGAGTAAACCCTTGTACAGACAGCAGAACACAATAAATACACGAGTAAACACTTGTCAAGACAGCAGAACACAATAAATACACGAATAAACCCTTGTCCGGACAACAGAACACAATAAATACACGAGTAAACCCTTGTCCAGACAACAGAACACAATAAATACACGAATAAACCCTTGTCCAGACAGCAGAACACAATACATACACGAGTAAACCCTTGTCCGGACAACAGAACACAATACATACACGAGAAAACACTTGTCAAGACAGCAGAACACAATAAATAGAGGAGTAAGCAACTCTCAGTATAACGCAAGCCAATACACATATGACTAAAATGTTACACAGGCAACATAAGCTAACAATGAAACCAGTGAACAACTATCTAAACAGCTAAAATCGAATAAACACACTTATCAAATATCCACGACAACACAAACCAGTGAATATAGAAGTAAACTGTTATCCAAATAACATAAAACACTAGAAGCACAACTATCTAACACAAAACGCAAATAAATTATACGAGTAGAAAGTTACCCAGACATCACACGCTAATAAAGACAATTACTAAGCACTATTGCTAAGATGACTTAAAACACCAAAACCAGACACGTACAACTGTCACAGTAACCAAACTGTATCTATAAGTAACGAGTGACCTAATCAAAAATACAACTAAACAGTTGTTCATCTAATTAGAACCAAAGTAAATATTTATCAAGATAACCTCAATAAACACCACAAACAGTTCCGAAGATAACTAAACAGGATGGGGCCTGTATAGCTCCCTTACAGGTATCAAGTAAATATAACCAAATAAAACCTCTCTCTCTCTCTCTCTCTCTCTCTCTCTCTCTCTCTCTCTCTCTCTCTCTCTCTCTCTCTCTCTCTCTCTCTCTCTCTCTCTCTCTCTCTCTCTCTCTCTCTCTCTTAATTAATTATTAAATTTTTGTCACATACAACCCGTAACCTATACCATTCATAATAATATTTCATATAAATGTTTTTAATATGACTGGTAAACATCTAACAGTTTTTTTATCTGTCAGAAAAAAACCGTAAATATGCACTCCGTGATCTCGTTATAAATAATTCTTATCACGTAATAAACGACTTAATATTCATATCTGATACAAACATTTATGTATAGTTATTACAGAATGCTTTCAGAATATTTAAATGTGACTTTTTACAAGATATTGACACAGGTGCTAAAATTGTGTAGACCTAGCTTATATTAGTCAATAATTAAATAAATTTGTAATAAATAAATAAATAAATAAAATAAAATAAAATAAAGTAAAATAATGGAAAAAAAATAATCAATAAAATTTAAGTAAATAAAGACAGAAAAATAAAGAAACAAAGAAATGAACAATTATGATAAAAAAAAATAATAATAAAGAAAGAAAATATATAAATAAAATAAATATCAATAAAACAAGAAACAAACACAAACAAAAACAAAAACAAACATGCAGTCAAAAAAAAACAAATGAATAAATAAATAAATAAGTAAATTTTAGAACAATACTGTGATGACTGCTATTAACGGCTGTTCAGTTTAAAACAAAATAAAATAAAATCTTACACGAGCAAGTAAATTTATTTTAGATTTTAAAGTAAGTTTATTTGGTAAAGTCAAAGTTCGTTGCATTCATGGCTTCTGTAAGGAAATACTGCAGACATCATCTATGAATCTGGAATAATATTGATATTTTTGTTGTTATTGTAACTGCACACTCATTTATCAATTCATCAGTGTGTGTTTGTGTGTGTGTGTGTGTGTGTGTGTGTGTGTTTATATGTTGTTTGAATGTGTGTATATATACACTCAGAAAACACACACATTCAAAAATACATAGACACATACATACATGCACATATGCACGCATACATACCCAGACACATATATATATACAAACATACATGTATACATACGTACATATACAAACACATATACATACGTACGTACATTGATTCACTACTACATACCTACTACATACATATACAAATGCACAGACATATATACCTATGAACATACATACATACACACACACATACATTCACTCATACGTGCAACATACCTACTTACATATATACACATACATACACACATACATTCACTCATACGTACATGCCTACTTACATACATGCACATCACATACATACACACATATGTACATACACACACATACATACACACATACAAACAAAAACAAACAAACATAACGTAACGTAAACAGGTGGGTGTAAAAAGATGATACCTGGACACTTTCTTTTCACCACGCACAGTTTCACCTGGTAGTCGAAGACGCTCTGGTAGCAGCCTTCGTTCGACTGACAGTCTGGTATGCGGTGTCTCTCGCGCTGTCCCAGGCCGCAGGTTCGAGAGCACTTGCTGAACGAAGACCATTCGCCCCAGTGTATATCTATATCTGCTTTATAATGATAATTGATAATGATAATGATGATGATAATAATGATAATGATAATTGATAATGATAATAATGACAATGATAATAATGATAATAATGATGATAATAATAATGATAATAATAATAATAATGATGATTATAATGATAATGATAATAATAATGATAATGATAATTGATAATGATAATTGATAATGATAATGATAATGATAATGATGATAAT
>CM022678.1:6351058-6391058 GCA_012295275.1 Chrysomallon squamiferum
CTTAGAACTAAGTTAAGACGTTTTACTTCAAACTTCTACATAATAAATCTGTTATATACTGCATTATTTAATTGCTTATGAAATTTTAAAATGTTCCAGAGTTTTGTATATAAACAATTTCAAAACATTAAAATGGTTAAAAATACTTACCCATAGTCGTGGAATAAGTACTTGCTACAAAAATACACATGTAGAATAAAATTATTAATCAGGTTAACAAAAACATTCAGAACCATTATACTAAAAAGAATATTTCACAAAATAGATGTAATTAACTTTCTAATTTTCCTGCATTATATATCAAATTATAACAAATGTCGATACAGCAGAATCTTAATAAAATTATTCGTTATTAATATTACTATATGGAATGTAAGAAATGTTACAAGTAACATGTTTTAAAGAATATAATTTTAAATTCCATATTCTAAGAAACATTTCTTAAAACTGTAAGATTATTCAGCGTCTTGTATATATTACGATATCACATAAACGTTTTCATGTGATTTATTTTGGAAATTTATTTTATTGCCATATATAACTTCCAGTTAATGAACGTGATGTGTACTGCATTATTTAACTGATTATGAAATTTTAATATATATTATATATATAAATAATTTCATAAGATTAAAATTGTTTAAATACTTACTTGGATACGAAGTTGCAGAAGATGCTGCAAGAAAATACAAATAGAATAATATTATTAATCAAACTGAGAAATATTAGACATATTGTTTCAGAAATGAGCTATAACAAAACCATTCACAAAATAGGAGTATCTAAATTTATTTGCTGCTTTATATATCTAATAATTAATCTATTTATCCACATGTATATACTACTACTACTACTACTAATACTAATACTAATAATAATCTACCTGATGTTCCTGATGAACCCCAAAAAGTAATAATAATAAAGTAAATACATTTGGCATAAATGCAATTACATGAAAAGTAAAAACTGATAAAAATAACACACTTTAAAATGTCCACCACAGAAACCAGTGAGCATACAAGCAACAGTTATCCAAATTGCATATCCCTAATTAATCATGTAATTTTATTGTGCATTACTTTGTTTTGTATAATTTCAAGCCTATAAATTTCATTTGATTATTTACTGAAATAGTACTATCTAGAAGTTACTACGATAAAATATGAAATTATAAAACGACTGACCAACTTGACGAATATTAGATATTTTCTTAGAATTAAGCAACAACAAAACCTTTCTAAGAAACGGTCAGTTATCTATATATCAATCAATATGTCTGTCTATCTCTCTGTCTGTCTGTCCATTTATATTTGTAGTCTTTATTGTTTCGCACGCAGACATGCATATAATAATAATAATAATAATAATAATAATAATAATAATAATTATTATTATTATTATTATTATTATTATTATTATTATTATTATTATTATTATTATTTACCTGTTGACCATGAGGAAACTGAATAAAAAAAAAAATAAAAAAAATGATAAACATTAATTATGGCTGGCTAATAATAATAATAATAAAAAATTTATTTAGTAAATATTATAATATCAAATGTAAATATTGTTAAAGCAAATAGTACTCTTCAAAGAAGAGGAGTGTAAGTAATAATCACTTCAATTATATATGTTAATAAATCATGTAATTTATTGTAAATTTCTATGCAACTTCAAGACAATGCAAATAATTTAATGGCTGACTAAAAATTACTATCAAAGAAATAGAAAAAATAATATTATTAATGAAACAGGAATACTAATCATATTATGTTAGAAATCAGCAACAATAAATCGGTTATTAAACTATCTTTGTATATATATATATTTTTTTTCTTCTTCTTCTTTTTATAACTATAACTTACATGATGTTCTAGATGAACCTGAAAAGATAAAATAACAATAAATATAATCAGATGAAATATAAAAATTGTTTAAAAAGTATTAAATATAAATATATTTATATGAAGAAAAAATTAGAAAAAAAAAGAGAAAGGATTAAACTTCAGAGATGAGAGGTGTAAGAAATGTTTATTGTTTTTGTTTTGATTTCCCTATCTTAATTTAATCAGGTAATTTTATTGTGTATTTAGATTTTTATGTAATTTCGATAATATAAACTTTGTTTAATTCAACATAATTTTTTTTTTTTTTATTTTTTTTTTTTTTTTAAAGTATTATTCAACTTTACGAATATTTAAGATATTTTGTTAGAACTAAGCAACAAAACAACAACCACGACGACAACAACAACAAATAAATAAATTAAACTTACCTGTTGTTCCTGACGAAACAAAAATAAATAAATAAATAAAATTAAAAAAATATTACTTTAAAATAAGCTGATTCACTATCAGTATAATAAATTTGATGAACATTTTTAAGAAAAATACCTGATGGTTATTAGTAACTTTATTTTCAATTCTATATCTTAATGTATATTAATGTATCTTATTATATTTTAGACTTTTATATAATTTCAAGACTATAAGCATTAATTATTTACTGAAATAAGGCTTTCAAGAAGTTATTACAATAGAATAAGAAATAATAAAATTATTAATAAACATGACGGATATTAAAGATATTTTATTAGAACCAAGCAAGAACAAAACCATTTTAAGGAAATACTATCTATCTATCTTTCTATCTATCTATCTCTCTCTATCTATCTATCTATATTTGTTGTCGTTATTGCTTGAAGCATATATACACACACATACACACATGTTTAAAATAATAATAATATAAATAATTATGATTTACTTGTTGTTGGCGATGAACCTGGGGAAAACAAAAATAGTTGCAAAATAAATTCATTCAGGATAAATATAATTACATGAAAAGTAAAAACTGTTAAAATAATTTATTTAATTTGATAAAAAGTAGTTTAATATTTTTATTTTTAATTGCATTTCTTATTTAATCATGTAATTGTATTGTGCTTTAGAGTTTTATATAATTTAAAGATTATAAAATTTGATTAATTATTTATTGGAATCATTTGTTTAGAGGTTACCATAACAGAATAAGAAATAATAAAATTATTAATCAACGTCGAATATTAAACATCTTTCATTAGAACTAAGCAACAACAAAATAAGCCAGTATAAACAAACAGTAACATTCAGAAAACAAATGCATGCATATCTGATATTTAGTTCCTTTGTAATATCATCACAGAGAGGTGCTGAATTTTATATCATTCATTGTTTATAAAATTCACCGTATTTTATTATGAAAAAATTCTAAAGATATTAAAAAAATGTTTAAATGCTTACTCAGAGGCGAACTACCAGTAGTTGCTACAAGAAAATAAAAACAGAATAAAATTATCAATAAACTGATGAATATTAAGCATATTCAAAACGATTCAAAGAGAAAATTGGTGATTAGACAACATAGGTTCATCTAATTTTGTATTCTTTTCCACTTTATATATCTAATGAACCTGTTGATCTAGTAGAAGGAAAATATAAATATCTAATAAAAGTATTCACTATAAATATATATTAATATAAAAAGAAAAATTTAAAACAAAATTGTAAATGACATGCCTTAAATAATTTTACTTTAAAATCCATATTCAGAGAAACATACTTAAATTTTATTATTGTATAAGCCACAACAAAATGAATCTAAGCAATGCAAGAAAATGTAGAAACTAACAACAGAAAATAAAAACGGTAACTTTCATACAGTGATAACGAGTAATTCTGTTTAATAACGTTAATTATCAATAGAAGCATGGTCATTTATATCAGTATGATCGAGAACAAAATGTGAATGAGTGATTTATTTTAAAGTACTAATAAATAAAATAAAATAAAATAAATACTTATTGAAAACATATATCTGTCGAAATTTATTTTGTTGTCATTTATCGTTGAATAAATAAGTAAAATAGCTGCCAAACCATATGTCATTCAGTGTTTATATAAAATTTTTTTTACCATATTATCGTATGTAATTAATGAAAGAATTCTATTTTATCAGTTATTTCACTGAAACCTTAAAAATGAAGAAAAGGGAAGCTTCATTTTTGTGGATGCTGGAAAAAATATAAAGATTTTCTTAAAACTAACATAATGGGGGTTTTTGGAGTTTTTTTTTTTTTTTTTTTGGAGTTTTATATATAAATAATATGACATAACATTGTTTAAATATTTACCGGAAATACCGGAAGATGCTACAATAAAATACAAATAGAATAAAATTATTACTCAAACTGAGGAATATTAAACATATTAAATTTCAGAAAGGAGTTATAAGGAAATCATTTACATAACAGATGTATCTAACTTGTATTCTTTGCTGCTTTATTTCTTGTATGATGATGATGATGATGATGATGATAATAATGACATACCTGTTGATCCTGACGAAACTAAAAAAAAAGAAGAAAAAAAGATTTTAAGTATTAATCATAAATACATTTATTCATTTGTTATTCAGAAAATACACATACATGTATAATAAAAACAACAACAACAATAACAGCAATACAGTTAATTAAATATTATCATATGAGATGTTAAAATAATTTTTTTTTAAATTACTCGATTCTTAATAAGGATTATTAAGACACATATATCTATCTTTGTATTTTTTATTTATTTTATTATTATTATTATTTCTTTTTATTTTTATATTTAATAACTTACATGATGTTGGAGATGAACCTGAAAAAGGAAAAATAACAATAAATATAGTCATATGAAATGTAAAAAGTATTAAAAATTTGAATTTTTCTTTCTTTCTAACAAAAAATAAAATAAAAATTGAAACAGATAAAGAAGAGATGTATAAACAATATTACTTTATAGAATGTGTTTGTATTTTAGATTTATAAATATATATTTAGAATAAAATTATTACTCAAACTGAGGAATATTAAACATATTAAATTTCAGAAAGGAGTTATAACGAAATCATTCACAGAACAGATGTATCTTACTTGTATTCTTTGCTGCTTTATATATGTAATAATTAACCTGTTGATATTCATGTATGTAATAATAATAATAATAATGATGATGATGATGATGATGATGATGATGATAATAATAATAATAATAATGATGATGATGATGATAATAATAATAAAATAATAATAATAATAATGATGATGATGATGATGATGATGATGATAATAATAATAATAATGATAATAATAATTATCATAATGTACCTGATATTCTCGATGAACGTTAAAAAAATAAATAATAATAAAATAAATATAACTGCATGAAAACTAAAAATTATATACTTTAAAGAAGAGAAGTATAAGTAATTTATTTTGAAACGCATATCTTAATTAATCATGTCATTTTATTGTGTTTTAGATTTTTATATAATTTCCAGACTTTAAACATTATTTAATTCTTTAGTGAAATAATGCTGTCTGGAAGTGACCACAATAGAATATGAAATTCTAAAGTTATTAATCAACTTGACGAATATTAAAGATATTTGATTAGAACAAAGCAATTACAAAACCTTTCTGACAACAGGTTACTTATCTATATATCAATTAATATATCTGTCTGTCTCTCTATCTATCTGTCTATCTGTAGTCTTTATCGCTTGTATAATAATAATAATAATAATAATAATAATAATAATAATAATAATAATAATAATAATAATCATAATAAAATAATAAAAATAATAACAAAAAATAATAATATACCCTTTGTCCCTGTCGAATCTAAAAAAAGAAAAAAGAAAAAAAAAAGGATTTAAAAAAGGATTTAATAATAAAATAAATGTATTTGTTATTTATTCAGAAAATACAGACATGTATATAATAATAATAATAATAATAACAACAGCAGCAACAACAGTAATACATTTATTTAGTGTAAATATTATTATATGAAATGTAAAAACAGTTTAAAAAATAGCTCGTTTCTTAGAAAGGATTATTAAGATACGTATATCTATTTTTATATTTCTTATTTTTTTTATCATTATTATTATTTTTAAATATCTAATAACTTACATGATGTTGGAGATGAACCTGAAAAAGGTAAAATAACAATAAATATAGTCATATGAAATGTAAAAGTGTTACAAAGAAGAGAGGTATAAATAATATTACTTTTTAGAATTTCTTTGTGTTTTAGATTTATATATAATTTCAATACAGTAAACATTATTTAAACATTTTCTGGAAGATGGTACACAACAAGACACTAATGGTATAACAAACATAAAATGAAATTATGAATCAAACTGAGGAATATTAAAGATATTTTATTAGAACAAAGCATTACAAAACCTTTCTGAGAATAGGTTACTTATCTATATATCAATCAATATATCTGTCTATCTGTCTATTAATATCTGTAGTCTTTATCGCTTGTATAATAATAATAATAATAAATAATAATATACCTGTTGACCCTGTCGAAACTGAAACGAAAGAAAAAAGAAAAAAAAAAGATTTAAAAAAGGATTTAATCATAAAATAAATGTATTTATTATTTATTCAGAAAATACAGACATGTATAATAATAATAATAATAATAATAACAACAACAACAGCAACAACAGTAATACATTTATTTAGTGTATATATTATTATATGAAATGTAAAAACAGTTTAAAAAATAGCTCGTTTCTTAGAAAGGATTATTAAGATACGTATATCTATTTTTATATTTCTTATTTGTTTTATTTTTTTTTTAACATTATTATTATTTTTAAATATCTAATAACTTACATGATGTTGGAGATGAACCTGAAAAAGGTAAAATAACAATAAATATAGTCATATGAAATGTAAAAGTGTTAAAAAGATGAGAGGTATAAATAATATTACTTTTTAGAATTTCTTTGTGTTTTAGATTTATATATAATTTCAATACAGTAAACATTATTTAAACATTTTCTGGAAGATGGTACACAACAAGACACTAATGGTATAACAAACATAAAATGAAATTATGAATCAAATTGAGGAATATTAAAGATATTTTATTAGAACAAAGCATTACAAAACCTTTCTGAGAATAGGTTCCTTATCTATATATCAATCAATATATCTGTCTATCTGTCTATTAATATCTGTAGTCTTTATCGCTGGTATAATAATAATAATAATATACCTGTTGACCCTGTCGAAACTAAAACGAAAAAAAAAAAAAAAAATTTAAAAAAGGATTTAATCATAAAATAAATTTATTTATTATTTATTCAGAAAATACAGACATGTATATAATAATAATAATAATAATAATAACAACAACAAACAACAGTAATACATTTATTTAGTGTATATAATATTATATGAAATGTAAAAACCGTTTAAAAAATAGCTCGTTTCTTAGAAAGGATTATTAAGATACGTATATCTATTTTTACGTATTTCTTATTTGTTTTATTTTTTTAATTATTATTATTACTTTTATATATCTAATAACTTACATGATGTTGGAGATGAACCTGAAAAAGGTAAAATAACAATAAATATAGTCATATGAAATGTAAAAGTGTTACAAAGAAGAGAGGTATAAATAATATTACTTTTTAGAATTTCTTTGTGTTTTAGATTTATATATAATTTCAATACAGTAAAAATTATTTAAACATTTTCTGGAAGATGGTACACAACAAGACACTAATAGTATAACAAACATAAAATGAAATTATGAATCAAATTGAGGAATATTAAATATATTTTATTATAAATAAGCAAAAAAAATGTCTTTGATAAAAACTAATAAAAATTGTTTATGTATTTACTGGACGACAACTAACCACATTTTCCTATCAAAAGAAAAAAAAAAAAAAAAAAAAAAAAAACAGTTCAGTTGAGGAATATTAAACATATTTTAGTAGAAATAGGCAAAAATAAAACGACTCAAAGAAAAGGTTATTCAATATCTTATTTTTGTATTTTTATTGCTTTTTACGTTTAATCATTTACCTGTTGCTCCAGTAGAACCTAAAAATATAAAATAAAATTTGTCACTATAAATATAATTATATGAAATGTAAAAATTGTAAAAAAAACAACCCAGTAAACTTTGAGGAAGAAAATCATAATTAATATTTTATTTTGAATTGAATATATAAGAAACGCTTCATAAGTTTTAAGGTCAATCTGTTATTTCATAGCTTATTATTCTGTATCTCTGTGTCACTGTATGTGTCTTTGTGTGGAAATTTGCTTGAAATTCGAAAACTTTAAAGACAATAAAATAAAAATAAAATAAAAAGTTCTTTTTTCATTTTTTTCTTCTTTTTTTCTTACACCAATGAATATAATAAATGGTATAATCAGATTTAGCAACTATATTTGATATTTTTATGTAAATTCACCAAAAAAAAAATACAGTTTATTGAATGAATATCATTTCTTGACTACAGTTATAAAATATATCGATTTTTACTTTCCGAATTTTTGTTTCGGAAGATTTTAAATTTTTTGCCATCACTGATATAAAGTATTAAAGTTTTCTTTAGACTAAGATCCATAAAATGTTATGACAGAAATAAACCAAAATGAAACTTTCTATTTTAGCTAAATGCATTTTACATTTACTAGAACAATACGAAATGCTGGCACTAAGTTCTAACATCATCAAGAACAGTGTTTAAAGTCTACCATACCAGTCACTGACTTTAGAATGACCGAAACTTGATTTAGAGCTAATCAGACCAACATATCATTATGCAGATACAGTTATGCAGATTTTGAACGCAGTCATATCAGTATAATTATAATCTATTATTATTCTAAAAAGCAGGCACGCCATTAAAAAACATTTGTATGATTTCCATTGATTTCTGGCATTACTAAAACATTTAGAATCTTGCAAGTGATTTTAGTAAACATTACAGGTAAGATTCAAGGAAGAAGAAAGAAATCTGTGTAACAATTCTAACACTTCCAACTATCAAGAGTTTGAAACAGTGATTTTGAAATACTTACTGCTTGAGAAAGCAGAACCTGAAAAACAAACAAATAAATAAATAAATAAATAAATGAATAAAAATAAATAAAACCTTAATTTAGAGTCTTGATTCTGTAATACCATTTTGTAAATGTACTGATATATATATATATATATATATCTTTTGTATATTTTTCGCTGTTAATTAGAAGAAATTGTTTTTGTTATATATTCATGATTAAAGTGTTGTGTGTGTCAATAAAAATTGTCAGTTATTAATGATCAGTATCAGTACTACAATCTATCATTATTTATCTTTACAATCATACATTTCCACTCAGTTTTAAGTAATTATTTTAAACACTACTCTTTTACGATCACATACATTTCAAAGATTTTATTTTATATATATTTCTATTTTGTACTTAATATAAAACAAGTGAATATTTCAAATAATAATAATAATAATAATAATAATAATAATAATAATAATAATAATAATTATAATAATAATAATAATAATAATAGTAATAGTAATAATAAACAGGCAACAGATTCAATAGTTTATTAGCAAAATGGATTTTGTTGCGATCTCATAATGTTTTAATTTTAGTTTATTTTTAAAAGCTTACTTGTTGCGAAGGTCATTGTGACAAGAAGGGCGACAACTAAAACAGCTTCATGCTTGCTATTTGTTATCTTTCTTTCTGAAAATTAATAATAATAATAATAATAATAATAATAATAATAATAATAATAATAATAATAATAATAATATAAAAGTGCTATCAGCAATAATTGGTTTGAACAAAACTGTTTATATTTTAATGTTATTGTTTTATTTTTCAAAGATGAAAATAACCATTCAAACACACCCCCACACACACACACACACACACACACACACACACACACACACACACACACACAAACACATATACATATATACATTAAAATATAAACAATTTTGTTCAAACCAATTACTGCTGATAGCACTTTTATATTATTATTATTATTATTATTATATATATATATACGCATATACATGCATTGATAGTTATACACACAGACACATATAAATACACGTACACACGTACATATGTACATACACAGGGATACAAACAAAGAAGAAATTTTCACTTACCAAGTAATGTTACTCTTTAAATTCTGTCTTCACAATCTGTTTAACCCTGCAGTTTACATCACATTTATAACATTCAGATTCGTGTCGGATTTAATTAAGTGCTTGTTGGAAGAGAATAATTAATAATTGTCTTATTTCAGATCGAGGCAATATTTGTTTGTTTTCTTTGTTTCTTTTTAATATAGCACGACCATTATTATTATTATTATTAATTTTTCAATTGGCCGCAGATAATTGTTATCGGTTGTCAACAGGTGGAAAAGATAGTATTTCCATCGAAGCCCGAAGCTGTCAGAAAAAATATGAAAAGCAAACGAAAATTAATATTTTTCGAAGCAAAACGTTTCAGGTCCTTTTTTTTTACATCAAATTAATTATGGATAGTTGGTGATTAAATATAATCAGTTCGTCTCATTTATCAGTTTATTAATGTAGTAAGTAAAATTATGAATGAAACTGAGGAATATTAATTATATTATATCAGCAATGAGCAACAGCAAATCGATTCTTGGAAAGTATTAGTTCATAAATGTTCATATCTGTCTTTATATATTTATTTTTATTATTATATTATTTAATTTCTTATTTTTATATCGAATAAGATACCTGTCGATCCAGATGAATCTTAAATGACAAAATAACCATAAACATAATCATATAAAATGTAAAAAACGGTAAAAAAAACAGCGTTTTCGTTCTTTCTTTTCTTTCATTTTTTTTATTTTATTTTTTAATATTTTTTAATATTTTTGTTTTTAAAACGAGACATGTACATAATATTACTTTACAGAATTTGTTTGTGTTTTTAACTTATATATAATTTCAAGACAGTAAAATTTGTTTTGAAGTAGTTACTGCAGGAAGGCACATAAGAAGAAACTAATAAAAAAAAAAAAACAATAAACGAACATAGACTATAATGAAGTACAACGCTTCAGGCCATGTTTTAAATGAAGTTAATTGTAGATCATTGGTGATTAGATATAACCAGTTTCACTCACGTATCAGTTTGTTAGTTTAATAAGTGAACTGATAATGGTCTAGTAATTGAATAAATAAAACTATATAGTCGCAGTAATTTAGAAAATAAAATTATGGTGGTGACTTAATTTAGAAATTTAACTTATATTACCGGTTGTCAGCCTTCATTTTATTAGAAAAAAAAAACTAGGTGTGTTACATTGTACTGCTTCTTCAGAATTGCATTACTTTAAACTTTTTTAAAATTAATAAACCAGATTCAAATGAAGCAAAACAATCATAATAAGTAAACAAATAATGTAAAATAAAGTAAAATAAATAAGTAAATAAATAAGTAATATACGAAGTTAAAAACAGCGAATACATCGATCGATTAAACAATACAAATTTATTGTATGTCAGTCCAGGCTTGTTTTGAAATTACTTATGATGATGATGATGATGATGATTAATAATAATAAAAAAAAAATACTGTGTATATTTTTTCATAAAACATGCTTTGAAGTTGTAGTATGCATTATCATTCACATGGCAGATATATTATTAATTTGTGTAATTTATTATATAAGTGTTGAGGTGAATAAAAAATTGTATATAAAACACACACACAGATACATACATCCATACATCCATACATATATATATATATATTTTTTTTACCAAAGAAAATATACTTTCTATGACAACCCTTAACCTTGACCTTGGGTTTTTCTTATTTCTAATTTCAAACAAAATATTGATTAAAATAATAGCATCCAAAGAAGTCTTTTATTTATAACTTACAATGATAATTTCATTGAATGATAGGTAAGAAAGTAGTAGTAGTAGTAGTAGTAGTGGTAGTAGTAGAGTAGTAGTAGTATTTTATTCTAATACGATTAAGTTTTATTGTTTAGAACAGATTTATTCAGTGTTGATTAACATATATGTTTTATTTATTTATTTATTTATTTATTTATTTATTTATTTACGTATTTATTTTAAAATTTTAATAATATATAAATAAATAAACAAACAAACAGACAAACAGGCAAACAAATAAAGAAATGAATGAATCAATAAATAAATAAATAAACAATGAATAAACAAATAAGCAATATTAAGTTAACCAAGATGAGCATATTTATGCTGTTATTTCATGATATCACTTCTTTGATTAATATCTTTTATAATTTCATCAGCAATTCTAATGACACACATCTTGTAATACGTAAATATTTTTACTAACAGAAAATAACTAAATAAATATTTTAAATTGTTCGAAAGACAAAACAGGACTCAAATAACAAAAGGTATATATTGTTTTATTCATGAATAATTTACTTTAATTATGCATAGACTTCTTGAGCTCAAGTCTTAGTTTAGTCATCTCCGTGCTTTGACAGCTTTCGATTCCACTGCAAAAATAAATAAATAAGTAAATAAGTAAAAAGTTAATTTTAAAGTAAAAATGACAGTTTTAATACTTATTTTCTTTAACGATAGCCAAAAACAACGTCAAATGATTTTATCTAATTAATTCTTACAAATGTAATTAAATAATTAATTGTTAAGCTATGTTAGTCCAATGGCATGGAAATAAGGATTTTCCCCGTAACGTCCGTTAATGGACAAAGATTAATTTAAAGATTACTAGTATTAGTAATGAGCAAATATTGTAACAAATGTTATATTATTTGAATGTCAGTTTGAGTTTATTTTTAAATTGATTTACTGATGTTACGATAATGTCACTACTGAATGAAACATTTTTTTATAATTATTTATTGATTTATTTAAAATTTTAATAGTAAATAAAATAAAATAAAGTAAATAAAATAAAATATAATAAATAATTATTCAAAAACTACATTTCGTTAACTTTATCGTTCAGTAAATAATTAACTATATAAAATAGATGGTAAATTTTATATCATGCATTGTTCATGAAAAAAAAAAATATATATATATATATATAACGCATTTTATCATGGCATTAAATTAATGGGAAAAAAAAAGAAACGAAAAGAAGAAAAAACAAACACGAAACAAGTTCCGTGAATGTTACAAAAATTACACTGCTTTTATTACATCCAAACAAATATTTTTTTTTATTAATATCAGATTAATAAATATATTATATATTAGATAAATTAATTAATTATGCAGTGTTCAGTCTTTTAGATTTATATAACGAGAATGAAAAAAAATAGAATTATCAATAAAATTGAAATTGCTAAACATATTTTACTTCAAATAATCAATAACAAAACCATTCTAAGAAAAGGTTAGTTCATAAATTAGATGTCTCTATTTATAATATTTTTTATGAATCTAACAATTCAGCTGTTGATACGAACCTAAACAATACTTTAAAAATGTATTCAGTATAAATAAAATTAAATGAAAGGTAAAAATGTAAAAAATAACATTATTTAAAGAACAATATGAAAAATAGTAATTAATCATTTTAATTTTATCTGTTGTTCGTCTAGAATCTTAAAATATGCTTTTCTTCCATTTACAAAATATGATTTAAACTACTATTACTAAAAATTTACCTGTTGTTCACCAATCACCTAAAAATAAAAGAAATAAATGTAATAAATATTAATTAATAATAAATGTATTCAGTATAAACATAATTACAAGTAAAGTGAAAATTATTTTTTTACATAATATGATATACTTATATAAAGAAAACTATTATCAGTAAAAGAAATATTGAATTCAATATCTTATTACTCAGGTAATTTTACTGTGTTTTAGATTCTGATATAATGTCAACTATATACACTTTGTTTAATTGTCTACTGTGGAATGCTAACTTGAAATTATTGCAATACAATAGATATTTTATTAGAACTAACCAGTAAAAAAACCATATATTTATCTATCTATCTATCTATATATAGCCTTTCTTGATTCAAACACACAAACACACACGTAGATAATAAAAATAATAATAATAATAATAATAATAATAATAATAATAATAATAATAATAATAATAATAATAATAATAATAATAATAATGGCAGTAGTAAATTAAAATACCATAAAGATATTAGTAATAAAATACATTTACTCATTTTATTTATTTACTAAAATAAACCTATCTTGAAGTTACTACAATATCTGTCCGTCTGTCTATATGTTATGTATGTATGTATCTATCTATCTATCTCAATATTCCATATATATACATATATAAATTAATAATTTAATTTTACAATAGGAATATACTTTAGCGTTTTCTTATCGAATAAAGCTAATGAAAGAATTATATTTCATCAGTTATTTCACTAGAATTTTAAAAACAAGACACAGGGAACATCACTTTTATGAATCTGGAAAAATTAAAAAGATTTGTTCAGAACTAAGGTAAGATAAAATTTTGTCCAAGCTCATAGTTAAGAAGGTTGCTGTATCCTCCATTACTGAATTGATTATGAAATTTTAGTATGTTTCAGAGTTATATATATAAATATTTTCAAAACATTAAAACTGTTTCAATACTTACAGACTGCAGCAGGTGTTGCTAGAAAATAAATATAGAATAAAATTATAAATCACATTCAGAAATATCAAACATATTCAAAACAATTGTACGAAAAACATATTTGACAAAAGTGGTTAATGTAACTCCGAACTGTTTCCCGATTTATGTATCATAGAACTTAACTGTTCATACAGCAGAACCCTAGCATACATACATACATATATATGTGTATGTGTGTGTGTGTGTGTGTATATATATATATATATATATATATAATAAAAAAATAATTAATAATTTAATATTAGTTTACAGATACACTTTAAGAAGAGGAGTTTATAATTATGTCAGCATTTTCTTATCCAATAAATTTAATAAAAGAACTATTTTTCATCAACATACGGTTATACTTTAAAGACAGAAGTGAAATATTTATGTGAGCATTTTGTTGTCGAGTAACGCCAAGGAAATAGTATTTCATCATTTATTTCACTAGAACCTTAAAAACTACAAAAGGCGAACATCACCTTTGGGAACCTGGAAAAGTTAGTAAAACTTTCTTATAAATAAGGTAAAATGATTTCGTTCAAATTGATGGTTAATAAACATGAAACCTAGTATACATACATACATATATACATATATATACTCACACACACAAACATGTATCTATATATGTGTATATATATATATATATATATATACTCACACACACAAACATACGTATATATATCTATATCAATATCACTAATAAAATCATTAATAATAAAATTTTAGTATACAGATATATTTTAAAAAGAGGGGAAAAAAATTATTTCAGCATTTTCTTATCGAATAAAGTTAATGAAAGAATTATATTTCATCAGTTATTTAACTAGAACTTTAAAAACAAGAAAAGGGGAATATCACCTTTCTGAAAGTGGAAAAATCAAAAAGATATTTTTCAGAACTAAGGTAAAATTATTTTGTTCAAACTCATAGTTAATAAATATGCTGTATCCTCTATTACTTAACTGATTATAAAATTTTAATATCTTAAAGTCATATACATAAATATTTTAAAAACATAGGTGTTGCTACAATTAAATGGAATTAATAATTAATGACATTGACGAATATTAAACATAATCAAAACAATTCTAGGAAAAAGATCGTTTCACAAACTTGGTTCATGAAGTTTTGTCCTCTTTCCCAATTGATATATTTTATAACGGAACTGTTCGTACACAAGAACCCAAGTATATACATATATATAACAAAATAATAAATAATTTAGTTTTACTAGAGGCATATACTTTAAAAAGATGGATGTAATAATTATTTCAGCATTTTGTTATCGAATAAAGTTAATGAAAGAATTATATTTCTTCAGTTATTATACTAGAATTTTAAAAAGAAGAAAAGAAAGTACCATTTCTGAATGTGCAAAAAAATGAAAAACACTTTATCAGAACTATGGTAACATTATTTTTTTCAAACCCATAGCTAATAAATACGCTGTACCCTACCTTAATTGATTAAAAATCTTAATATATTTTAGAGTTATATATATAAATATTTTCAGAACATTAAAATTATTTCCATACTTACTGGTTCTTCTAGGTGTTGCTGCAAAATAAATATGAAATTATATATATAAATATCCAACAAAAAATTAATAATGAGAATCTAGACGAAATACTAAGATTTTCTTCGACCGAAGATAAAATTACTTCGTTCAAATTTATGGTTAATAAACATGCTACATACTGATTTATTTAACTGATCATGAAATTGGAATACCCTTAAGACTTATATAAACATATAGAAAACATTAAAACTGTTTCATTACTTACTGGTAGTAGTAGGTGTTGCTACAAGAAAAAATGGAATGAAATAATTAATGACTTTGACGAATATTAAACATACTCAAAAAAATTCTAGGAAAAAGATCGTTTCACAAAGTTAGTTAATGTAACTTTGTCCTCTTTCCCAATCGATATATTTTATAACGGAACTGTTGGTACAGAATAAAGTTAATGAACTAATTATATTTCATCAGTTATGTCATTAGAACTTTAAGATGAAGAAAACTTGATCATCACCTTTCTGAATGTGGAAAAACGAAAAAGACTTTTTTCAGAACTAAGGAAACATTATTTTGTTCAAACTCATAGTTAATAAGTACGGTTTATCCTCCATTACTTAATTGATTATGAAATTTTAATGTCTTTTAGAGTTAAATACATAAATATTTTCAAAATATTAAAATTGTTTCCATACTTACTGGTTGTAGTAGTTGTCGCTACAAAGTAAATATTGAATATATATAATTATCCAATAAAAAAATTAATAATGTGAATCTGGAGAAATTACTAAGATTTCCTTAGAACTAAGGTAAAATTATTTCTTTCAAATTGATACTTAATAAACTTGATACATAACGCATTATTTAACTGATGATGAAATAGTAATATCTTTTAGACTTATATAAACATTTTCAAAACATTAAAACTGCTTCATTACTTACTGGTAGTAGTAGGTGTTGCTACAAAAAATGGAATAAAATAATTAATGACATTGGCGAATATCAAACAAACTCAAAACAATTCTAGGAAAAAGATTGTTTCACAAAGTTGGTTAATGTAACTTTGTCCTCTTTCCCAATCAATGTATTTGATAATGGAACTGTTTGTACAGAATAAAGTTAATGAAAGGATTATATTTCATCAGTTATTTCATTACAACTTTAAGGAAAAGAATAGGGGAACATCACCTTTCTGAATGTGGAAAAATGAAAAAGATTTTTTTCAGAACTAAGGTTCAAACTCATAGTTAATAAATATGCTGTATCCTCCATTACTGAATTGATTATGAAATTTTAATATCTTTTAGAGTTACATACATACACATTTTCAAAATATTAAAATTGTTTCCATACTTACTGGTTGTAGTAGGTGTCGCTACAAAATAAATATTAAATATATATATTTATATATAATTAGCCAATAAAAAAAAAATAATGAGAATCTGGAAAAAATACTAAGATTTTCTTAGACCTAAGATAAAATTACTTCCTTGAAATTTATGGTTAATAAACATGTTACATACTGCATTATTTAACTGATTATGAAATTGGAATACCCTTAAGAATTATATAAACATATTGAAAACATTAAAACTGTTTCATTACTTACTGGTAGTAGTAGGTGTTGCTACAAGAAAAAAATGGAATGAAATAATTAATGACTTTGACGAATATTAAACATACTCAAAACAATTCTAGGAAAAAGATCGTTTCACAAAGTTGGTTCATGAAACTTTGCTGTCTTTCTCAATTGATATATTTTTAAAAGGAACTGTTCGTACAGAAGAACCCCAGTAAATATATATATGTAGATATTTAAAACTGTTTCAGTACTTACTGGTAGTAGTAGGTGTTGCTACAAAACAATGGAATAAAATAATTAATGACACTAAGGAATATTAAACATACTCAAAACAATTCTAGGAAAAAGATTGTTTCACAAAGCTGGTTAATGTAACTTTGTCCTCTTTCCCAATCGATATATTTTATAACGGAACTGTTGGTTGAGAATAAAGGTAATGAAAGAATTATATTTCATCAGTTATTTCACTAAAACATTAAGAACAAGAAAATGGGAAAAACACCAATCTGAATGCGGAAAAATGGAAGTCTTTTTTTCAGAACTAAGGAAACATTATTTTGTTCAAACTCGTAGTTAATAAGTACGGTTTATCCTCCATTACTTAATTGATTATGAAATTTTAATGTCTTTTAGAGTTAAATACATAAATATTTTCAAAATATTAAAATTGTTTCCATACTTACTGGTTGTAGTAGGTGTCGCTACAAAATAAATATTGAATATATAGATATATATATATATAATTATCCAATAAAAATATTAATAATGTGAATCTGGAGAAATTAGTAAGATTTCCTTAGAACTAATGTAAAATTATTTCGTTCAAATTGATGCTTAATAAACAAGCTACATACTGCATTATTTAACTGATGATGAAGAAGTAATATCCTTTAGACATATAAATATTTTAAAAACTTTAAAACTGTTTCATTACTTACTGGTAGTAGTAGGTGTTGCTACAAAAAATGGATTAAAATAATTAATGACACTGACGAATATTAAACATATCCAAACAATTCTAGGAAAAAGATCGTTTCACAAACTTGGTTCATGAAGCTTTGTCCTCTTTCCCAATTGATATATTTGATAACGGAACTGTTCGTACACAAGAACCCAAGTATATACATATGTATAACAAAAAAATAAGTAATTTAGTTATACTATAGACATATACTTTAAAAAGAGGGATGTAATAATTATTTCAGCATTTTGTTATCGAATAAAGTTAATGAAAGAATTATATTTCTTCAGTTATTATACTAGAATTTTAAATAGAAGAAAAGATAATCACCTTTCTGAATGTGCAAAAAATGAAAAACACTTTATCAGAACTATGGTAACATTATTTTTTCAAACCCATATCTAATAAATACGCTGTACCTTCCGATACTTAATTGATTAGAAATTTTAATATATTTTAGAGTTATATATATAAATATTTTCAGAACATTAAAATTATTTATATACTTACTGGTTGTTCTAGGTGTTGCTGCAAAATAAATATGAAATTATATATATATATATATATATATATATATATATATATCCAACAAAAAAATTAATAATGAGAATCTGGAAAAAATACTAAGATTTTCTTAGACCTAAGATAAAATTACTTCGTTCAAATTTATGGTTAATAAACATGTTACATACTGCTTTATTTAACTGATTATTAAATTGGAATACCCTTAAGACTTATATAAACATATTGAAAACATTAAAACTGTTTCATTACTTACTGGTAGTAGTAGGTGTTGCTACAAAAAAAAAATGGAATGAAATAATTAATGACTTTGACGAATATTAAACATACTCAAAACAATTCTAGGAAAAAGATCGTTTCACAAAGTTGGTTCATGAAACTTTGTTCTCTTTCCCAATTGATATATTTTAAAAACGAACTGTTCCTACAGAAGAACCCCAGTAAATATAGATATGTAGATATTTAAAACTGTTTCAATTCTTACTGGTAGTAGTAGGTGTTGCTACAAAACAATGGAATAAAATAATTAATGACACTAACGAATATTAAACATATTCAAAACAATTCTAGGAAAAAGATTGTTTCACAAATTAGATCCATGCAACTGTGTCCTCGTTCCCAATCGATATATTTTATAACAGAACTTTTGGTACAGAATAAAGTTAATGAAAGAATTATATTTCATCAGTTATGTCATTAGAACTTTAAGAACAAGAAAATGGGAAAAACACCTTTCTGTATGTGGAAAAACGAAAAAGACTTTTTTCAGAAGTAAGGAAACATTATTTTGTTCAAACTCATGGTTAATAAGTACGGTTTATCCTCCATAACTTAATTGATTATGAAATTTTGATATCATTTAGAGTTACAAACATAAATGTTTTCAAAATATTAAAATTGTTTCCATACTTACTGGTTGTAGTAGGTGTCGCTACAAAATAAAGAATGAATGTATATATAATTATCCAATAAAGAAATTAATAATGTGAATCTGGAGAAATTAGTAAGATTTCCTAAGAACTAAGATAAAATTATTTCTTTCAAATTGATGCTTAATAAACATGCTACATTCTGCATTATATAACTAATGATCAAATTGTAATATCCTTTAGACTTATATAAACATTTCCAAAACATTAAAACTGTTTCGTTACTGGTAGTAGTAGGTGTTGCTACAAAAAAATGGAATAAAATAATTAATGACATTGACGAATATTAAACATATTCAAAACAATTCTAGGAAAAAGATTGTTTCACAAATTAGATCCATGCAACTGTGTCCTCTTTCCCAACTGATATATTTTATAACAGAACTTTTGGTACAGAATAAAGTTAATGAAAGAATTATATTTCATCAGTTATGTCATTAGAACTTTAAGATGAAGAAAACTTGATCATCACCTTTCTGAATGTGGAAAAACGAAAAAGACTTTTTTCAGAACTAAGGAAACATTATTTTGTTCAAACTCGTAGTTAATAAGTACGGTTTATCCTCCATTACTTAATTGATTATGAAATTTTAATGTCTTTTAGAGTTAAATACATAAATATTTTCAAAATATTAAAATTGTTTCCATACTTACTGGTTGTAGTAGGTGTCGCTACAAAATAAATATTGAATATATAGATATATATATATATAATTATCCAATAAAAATATTAATAATGTGAATCTGGAGAAATTAGTAAGATTTCCTTAGAACTAATGTAAAATTATTTCGTTCAAATTGATGCTTAATAAACAAGCTACATACTGCATTATTTAACTGATGATGAAGAAGTAATATCCTTTAGACATATAAATATTTTCAAAACATTAAAACTGTTTCATTACTTACTGGTAGTAGTAGGTGTTGCTACAAAAAAAATGGAATAAAATAATTAATGACACTGACGAATATTAAACATATCCAAACAATTCTAGGAAAAAGATCGTTTCACAAACTTGGTTCATGAAGCTTTGTCCTCTTTCCCAATTGATATATTTGATAACGGAACTGTTCATTAATGGAACCCCAGTATATATATATATATAACAAAAAATAAGTAATTTAGTTATACTATAGACATATACTTTAAAAAGAGGGATGTAATAATTATTTCAGCATTTTGTTATCGAATAAAGTTAATGAAAGAATTATATTTCTTCAGTTATTATACTAGAATTTTAAATAGAAGAAAAGATAATCACCTTTCTGAATGTGCAAAAAATGAAAAACACTTTATCAGAACTATGGTAACATTATTTTTTCAAACCCATATCTAATAAATACGTTGTACCCTCCATTACTTAATTGATTAGAAATTTTAATATATTTTAGAGTTATATATATAAATATTTTCAGAACATTAAAATTATTTATATATACTTACTGGTTGTTCTAGGTGTTGCTGCAAAATAAATATGAAATTATATATATATATATATATATATATATATATATATATATATATATATATATATATCCAACAAAAAAATTAATAATGAGAATCTGGAAAAAATACTAAGATTTTCTTAGACCTAAGATAAAATTACTTCGTTCAAATTTATGGTTAATAAACATGTTACATACTGCTTTATTTAACTGATTATTAAATTGGAATACCCTTAAGACTTATATAAACATATTGAAAACATTAAAACTGTTTCATTACTTACTGGTAGTAGTAGGTGTTGCTACAAAAAAAAAATGGAATGAAATAATTAATGACTTTGACGAATATTAAACAGACTCAAAACAATTCTAGGAAAAAGATCGTTTCACAAAGTTGGTTCATGAAACTTTGTTCTCTTTCCCAATTGATATATTTTAAAAACGAGCTGTTCCTACAGAAGAACCCCAGTAAATATAGATATATGTAGATATTTAAAACTGTTTCAATTCTTACTGGTAGTAGTAGGTGTTGCTACAAAACAATGGAATAAAATAATTAATGACACTAAGGAATATTAAACATATTCAAAACAATTCTAGGAAAAAGATTGTTTCACAAAGACTGGTTAATACAACTTTGTCCTCGTTCCCAATCGATATATTTTATAACAGAACTTTTGGTACAGAATAAAGTTAATGAAAGAATTATATTTCATCAGTTATGTCATTAGAACTTTAAGATGAAGAAAATGGGAACATCACCTTTCTGAATGTGGAAAAATGGAAAATACTTTTTTCAGAACTAAGGAAACATTATTTCGTTCAAACTCATGGTTAATAAGTACGGTTTATCCTCCATTACTTAATTGATTATGAAATTTTGATATCTTTTAGAGTTACAAACATAAATATTTTCAAAATATTGAAATTGTTTCCATACTTACTGACTGTAGTAGGTATCGCTACAAAATGAATATTGAATATATATATACATAATTATCCAATAAAAAAATTAATAATCTGAAACTGGAGAAATAAGTAAGATTTCCTTAGAACTAAGATAAAATTATTTCTTTCAAATTGATGCTTAATAAACATGCTACATTCTGCACTATATAACTAATGATCAAATTGTAATATCCTTTAGACTTATATAAACATTTCCAAAACATTAAAACAATTTCGTTACTGGTAGTAGTAGGTGTTGCTACAAAAAAATGGAATAAAATAATCAATGACATTGGCGAATATTGAACATATTCAAAACAATTCTAGGAAAAAAATTGTTTCACAATGTTGGTTTATGTAACTGTGTCCTCTTTCCTAATTGATATATTATAAAACGGAACTGTTCGTACAAAAGAACCCCAGTATATATATAAATATATATATATATAGGTAATCGAATATTTAATAATTTAATTTTAGTATGGTGATATACTTTAAAAAGAGTCCTCTGATAATTAGTTCGGCTCTATTTTAATCGATGAAAGATAATGTAACAACTATATTTCATCAGTTATTTCACTAGAACTTTTAAAACAAGAAAAGGGTAACATCACCTTCCTGAATGTGGAAAAATGATAAAGATTTTTAGAAAACTAAGGTAAAATTATTTTGTTCAACCTCATAGTTAATAAATATATTGTGTCCTCCATTACTGAATTGATTATGAAATTTGAATATCTTTCAGAGTTATATACATAAATATTTTACAAACATTAAAATTGTTTCCATACTTACTGGTTGTAGTAGGTGTCACTACAAAATAAATAAAGAATGTATATATATATATATATACACACACACACACACACACACACACACATCACATATCCAATAACAAAATTAAGAATGTTAATAGGTAAAATTATCTCGTTGGAATTGATGTTTAATAAACCTGATACATAACGCATTATTTAACTGATGATGAAATTGTAATATCTTTTAGACTTATATAAACATTTTCAAAGCATTAAGACTGTTTCAATACTTACTGGTATCAGTAGGTGTTGCTACAAAAAATTGAATAAAATAGTTAATGAAATTGAGGAATATTAAAGATACTCAAAACAATTCTAGGAAAAAGATTTTTTCACAAAGCTGGTTAATGTAACTTCCTCCTCTTTCCCAACTGATATATTTTATAACAGAACTTTTGGTACAGAATAAAGTTAATGAAAGAATTATATTTCATCAGTTATGTCATTAGAACTTTAAGATGAAGAAAAAGGGAACATCACCTTTCTGAATGTGCAAAAAAACGAAAAAGACTTTTTTCAGAACTAAGGAAACATTATTTTGTTCAAACTCATAGTTAGTAAGTACCGTTTTTCCTCCATTACTTAATTGAGTATGAAATTTTAAAGTCTTTTAGATTTACATACATAAATATTTTCAAAATATTAAAATTGTTTCCATACTTACTGATTGTAGTAGGTATCGCTACAAAATAAATATTGAATATATATATATATAATTATCGAATAAAAAAGTTAATCATCTGAATCTGGAGAAATTAGTAAGATTTCCTTAGAAGTAACGTAAAATTATTTCTTTCAAATTGATACTTGAAAAACATACTACATACTGCATTATTTAACTGATGATGAAATAGTAATATCCTTTAGACTTATATAAACATTTTCAAAACATTAAAACTGTTTCATTAGTTACTGGTAGTAGTAGGTGTTCCTACAAGAAAAAATGGAATAAAATAATTAATGACTTTGAGGAATATTAAACATATTCAAACGAATTGTAGGAAAAAGATCGTTTCACAATGTTGGTTCATGTAACTGTTTCCTCCTTCCTAATTGATATATTTTAAAACGGAACTGTTCGTACAAAAAAACCCCAGTATATATATAAATATATATATATATAGGTAATCGAATAATTAATAATTTAATTTTAGTATGGTGATATACTTTAAAAAGAGGGCTCTGATAATTAGTTCAGCTTTTTTTCTATCAAAGAAATATAATGTAACAATCATATTTCATCAGTTATTTCACTAGAACTTTAAAAACAAAAAAAGGGTAACATCACCTTTCTGAATGTGGAAAAATGGAAAAGATTTTTAGAAAACTAAGGTAAAATTATTTTGTTCAACCTCATAGTTAATAAATATATTGTGTCCTCCATTACTGAATTGATTATGAAATTTGAATATCTTTCAGAGTTATATACATAAATATTTTCCAAACATTAAAATTGTTTCCATACTTACTGGTTGTAGTAGGTGTCACTACAAAATAAATAAAGAATGTATATATATATATATATATATATATATATATATATATACACACACACACACACAGATATCCAATAAAAAAATTAAGAATGTTAATAGGTAAAATTATTTCGTTGGAATTGATGGTTAATAATCTTGATACATAACGCATTATTTAACTGATGATGAAATTGTAATATCTTTTAGACTTATATAAACATTTTCAAAGCATTAAGACTGTTTCAATACTTACTGGTATCAGTAGGTGTTGCTACAAAAAATGGAATAAAATAGTTAATGAAATTGAGGAATATTAAAGATACTGAAAACAATTCTCGGAAAAAGATTTTTTCACAAAGGTGGTTAATGTAACTTCGTCCTCTTTCCCAATCGATATATTTTATAACAGAACTTTTGGTACAGAATAAAGTTAATGAAAGAATTATATTTCATCAGTTATTTCATTAGAACTTTAAGTTGAAGAAAACTGGATCATCACCTTTCTGAATGTGGAAAAAAGAAAAAGACTTTTTTCAGAACTAAGGAAACATTATTTTGTTCAAACTCATAGTTAGTAAGTACCGTTTTTCCTCCATTACTTAATTGAGTATGAAATTTTAAAGTCTTTTAGATTTACATACATAAATATTTTCAAAATATTAAAATTGTTTCCATACTTACTGATTGTTGTAGGTATCGCTACAGAATAAATATTGAATATATATATATAATTATCGAATAAAAAAGTTAATCATGTGAATCTGGAGAAATTAGTAAGATTTGCTTAGAACTAAGGTAAAATTATTTCTTTCAAATTGATACTTGATAAACACGCTACATACTGCATTATTTAACTGATGATGAAATAGTAATATCCTTTAGACTTATATAAACATTTTCAAAACAATAGAACTGTTTCATTAGTTACTGCTAGTAGTAGGTGTTCCTACAAGATAAAATGGAATAAAATAATTAATGACTTTGAGGAATATTTAACATATTCAAACCAGTTGTAGGAAAAAGATCGTTTCACAATGTTGGTTCATGTATCTGTTTCCTCTTTCCTAATTGATATATTTTAAAACGGAACTGTTCATGCAAAAGGACCCCAGTATATATATAAATATATATATATAGGTAATCGAATATTTAATAATTTAATTTTAGTATAGTGATATACTTTAAAAAGAGGGCTCTGATAATTAGTTCAGCTTTCTTTTTATCAAAGAAATATAATGTAACAATTATATTTCATCAGTTATTTCACTAGAACTTTAAAAACAAGAAAAGGGTAACATCACCTTTCTGAATGTGGAAAAATGGAAAAGATTTTTAGAAAACTATGCTAAAATTATTTTGTTCAACCTCATAGTTAATAAATATATTGTGTCCTCCATTACTGAATTGATTATAAAATTTGAATATCTTTCAGAGTTATATACATAAATATTTTCCAAACATTAAAATTGTTTCCATACTTACTGGTTGTAGTAGGTGTCACTACAAAATAAATAAAGAATGTATATATATATATATATATATATATATATATATATATACACACACACACACACATACATCCAGATAAAAAAAAAGAAAATAAGAATGTTAATAGGTAAAATTATTTCGTTGGAATTGATGGTTAATAATCTTGATACATAATGCATTATTTAACTGATGATGAAATTGTAATATCTTTTAGACTTATATAAACATTTTCAAAGCATTAAGACTGTTTCAATACTTACTGGTATCAGTAGGTGTTGCTAAAAAAAATGGAATAAAATAGTTAATGAAATTGAGGAATATTAAAGACACTGAAAACAATTCTAGGAAAAAGATTTTTTCACAAAGCTGGTTAATGTAAGTTCGTCCTCTTTCCCAATCGATATATTTTATAACGGAACTTTTGGTACAGAATAAAGTTAATGAAAGAATTATATTTCATCAGTTATCTCATTAGAACTTTAAGATGAAGAAAAAGGGAACATCACCTTTCTGATTGTGCAAAAAAACGAAAAAGACTTTTTTCAGAACTAAGGAAACATTATTTTGTTCAAACTCATAGTTAGTAAGTACCGTTTTTCCTCCATTACTTAATTGAGTATGAAATTTTAAAGTCTTTTATATTTACATACATAAATATTTTCAAAATATTAAAATTGTTTCCATACTTACTGATTGTAGTAGGTATCGCTACAAAATAAATATTGAATATATATATATATATAATTATCGAATAAAAAAGTTAATAATGTGAATCTGGAGAAATTAGTAAGATTTCCTTAGAACTAAGGTAAAATTATTTCTTTCAAATTGATACTTGATAAACATGCTACATATTGCATTATTTAACTGATGATGAAATAGTAATATCCTTTAGACTTATATAAACATTTTCAAAACATTAAAACTGTTTCATTAGTTACTGGTAGTAGTAGGTGTTCCTACAAGAAAAATGGAATAAAATAATTAATGACTTTGAGGAATATTAAACATATTCAAACCAATTATTGGAAAAAGATTGTTTCACAAAGTTGGTTTATGTAACTGTGTCCTCTTTCCTAATTGATATATTTTAAAACGGAACTGTTTGTACACAAGAACCCAAGTATATATATAAATATATATATATATATATATATAGGTAATCAAATATTTAATAATTTAATTTTAGTATGGTGATATACTTTAAAAAGAGGGCTCTGATAATTAGTTCAGCTTTTTTTCTATCAAAGAAATATAATGTAACAATTATATTTCATCAGTTATTTCACTAGAACTTTAAAAACAAAAAAAGGGTAACATCACCTTTCTGAATGTGGAAAAATGGAAAAGATTTTTAGAAAACTAAGGTAAAATTATTTTGTTCAACCTCATAGTTAATAAATATATTGTGTCCTCCATTACTGAATTGATTATGAAATTTGAATATCTTTCAGAGTTATATACATAAATATTTTCCAAACATTAAAATTGTTTCCATACTTACTGGCTGTAGTAGGTGTCACTACAAAATAAATAAAGAATGTATATATATATATATATATATATATATATATATATATATACACACACACATCAATATCAAAAAAAAAATTAAGAATGTTAATAGGTAAAATTATTTCGTTGGAATTGATGGTTAATAATCTTGATACATAATGCATTATTTAACTGATGATGAAATTGTAATATCTTTTAGACTTATATAAACATTTTCAAAGCATTAAGACTGTTTCAATACTTACTGGTATCAGTAGGTGTTGCTACAAAAAATGGAATAAAATAGTTAATGAAATTGAGGAATATTAAAGATACTCAAAACAATTCTAGGAAAAAGATTTTTTCACAAAGCTGGTTAATGTAACTTCGTCCTCTTTCCCAATCGATATATTTTATAACAGAACTTTTGGTACAGAATAAAGTTAATGAAAGAATTATATTTCATCAGTTATGTCATTAGAACTTTAAGATGAAGAAAAAGGGAACATCAGCTTTCTGAATGTGGAAAAACGAAAAAGACTTTTTTCAGAACTAAGGAAACATTATTTTGTTCAAACTCATAGTTAGTAAGTACCGTTTTTCCTCCATTACTTAATTGAGTATGAAATTTTAAAGTCTTTTAGATTTACATACATAAATATTTTCAAAATATTAAAATTGTTTCCATACTTACTGATTGTAGTAGGTATCGCTACAAAATAAATATTGAATATATATATATAATTATCGAATAAAAAAATTAATAATGTTAATCTGGAGAAATTAGTAAGATTTGCTTAGAACTAAGGTAAAATTATTTCTTTCAAATTGATACTTTATAAACATGCTACATACTGCATTATTTAACTGACGATGAAATTGGACTATCCGTTAGACTTATATAAACATTTTCAAAACATTAAAACTGTTTCGTTAGTTTCTGGTAGTAGTAGGTGTTCCTACAAGAAGAAATGGAATAAAATAGTTAATGACTTTGAGGAATATTAAACATATTCAAACCAATTATAGGAAAAAGATTGTTTCACAAAGTTGGTTCATGTAACTGTGTCCTCTTTCCTAATTGATATATTTTAAAACGGAACTGTTCGTACACAAGAACCCCAGTATATATATAAATATATATATATAGGTAATCGAATATTTAATAATTTAATTTTAGTATAGTGATATACTTTAAAAAGAGGGCTCTGATAATTAGTTCAGCTTTTTTTTTATCAAAGAAATATAATGTAACAATTATATTTCATCAGTTATTTCACTAGAACTTTAAAAACAAAAAAAGGGTAACATCACCTTTCTGAATGTGGAAAAATGGAAAAGATTTTTAGAAAACTATGCTAAAATTATTTTGTTCAACCTCATAGTTAATAAATATATTGTGTCCTCCATTACTGAATTGATTATGAAATTTGAATATCTTTCAGAGTTATATACATAAATATTTTCCAAACATTAAAATTGTTTCCATACTTACTGGTTGTAGTAGGTGTCACTACAAAATAAATAAAGAATGTATATATATATACACACACACACACACACACACACACACACACACACACAAACACACACACACAGATATCCAATAAAAAAATTAAGAATGTTAATAGGTAAAATTATTTCGTTGGAATTGATGGTTAATAAACTTGATACATAATGCATTATTTAACTGATGATGAAATTGTAATATCTTTTAGACTTATATAAACATTTTCAAAGCATTAAGACTGTTTCAATACTTACTGGTATCAGTAGGTGTTGCTACAAAAAATGGAATAAAATAGTTAATGAAATTGAGGAATATTAAAGATACTCAAAACAATTCTAGGAAAAAAATTTTTTCACAAAGGTTGGTTAATGTAACTTCGTCCTCTTTCCCAATCGATATATTTTATAACAGAACTTTTGGTACAGAATAAAGTTAATGAAAGAATTATATTTCATCAGTTATGTCATTAGAACTTTAAGATGAAGAAAAAGGGAACATCAGCTTTCTGAATGTGCTAAAAAACGAAAAAGACTTTTTCAGAACTAAGGAAACATTATTTTGTTCAAACTCATAGTTAATAAGTACGGTTTATTCTCCATACTTCATAAACATGATACATAATCCTTTATTTAACTGATGATCAAATTGTAACATCTTTTAGACTTATATAAAAATTTTGAAAACATTAAAACTGTTTCATTACTTACTGGTAGTAGTAGGTGTTGCTACAAAAAAAAAAATGGAAAAAAATAGTTAATGAAATTGGCTAATATTAAACATACTCAAAGCAATTCTAAGAAAAAGATTTTTTCACAAAGTTGGTTAATGTAAGTTTGTCCTCTTTCCCAATCGATATATTTGATAATGGAACTGATTGAACAGAATAAAGTTAATGACAGGATTACATTTCATCAGTTATTTCATTAGAACTTTAAGAAGAAGAATAGTGGAACATCATCTTTCTGAATGTGGAAAAATGAAGAAGATTTTTTTCACAACTAAGGTAACATTATGTTGTTCAAACTCTTAGTTAATAAATATCCTGTATCCTCCATTACTGAATTGATTGTGAAATTTTAATATCTTTTAGAGTTACATACATAAATATCTTCAAAATATTAAAATTGTTTCCATACTTACTGGTTGTACCAGGTGTCGCTACAAAATAAATATTAAATATATATATTTATATATAATTATCCAATAAAAAAATTAATAATGTGAATCTGGAGAAATTAGTAAGATTTCGTTAGAACTAATGTAAAATTATTTCGTTCAAACTGATGCTTCATAAACGTGCTACATACTGCATTATTTAACTGATGATGAAGAAGTAATATCGTTTTGACATATAAATATTTTAAAAACTTTAAAACTGTTTCATTACTTACTGGTAGTAGTAGGTGGTGCTACAAAAAATGGAATTAAATAATTAATGACATTGACGAATATTAAACATACTCAAAACAATTGTAGGAAAAAGATTGTTTCAGAAAGTTGGTCCATGCAACTTTGTCCTCTTTCCCAATTGATATATTTTATAACGGAACTGTTCGTACACAAGAACCCAAGTGTATACATATGTATAACAAAAAAATAAATAATTTAGTTATACTGTAGACATATATTTTAAAAAGAGGGATGTAATAATTATTTCAGCATTTTGTTATGGAATAAAGTTAATGAAAGAATTATATTTCTTCAGTTATTATACTAGAATTTTAAAAAGAAGAAAAGAAAGTCACCTTTCTGAATGTGCAAAAAATGAAAAACACTTTATCAGAACTATGGTAACATTATTTTTTCAAACCCATAGCTAATAAATACTCTGTACCTTCCGTTACTTAATTGATTCGAAATTTTAAAATATTTTAGAGTTATATATATAAATATTTTCAGAACATTAAAATTATTTCCATACTTACTGGTTGTTGTAGGTGTTGCTGCAAAATAAATATGAAATTATATATATATATATATCCAACAAAAAAATTTCAATGAGAATCTGGAAAAAATACTAAGATTTTCTTAGACCTAAGATAAAATTACTTCATTCAAATTTATGGTTAATAAACATGTTACATACTGTTTTATTTAAATGATTATGAAATTGGAATATCCTTTAGACTCATATAAACATTTTCAAAACATTAAAACTGTTTCATTACTTACTGGTAGTAGTAGGTGTTCCTACAAAAAAAAAATGGAATAAAATAATTAATGACTTTGACGAATATTAAACATATTCAAACCAATTGTAGGAAAAAGATTTTTTCAAAAAGTTGGTTCATGTAACTTCGTCCTCTTTCCCAATCGATATAATTTATAACAGAACTTTTGGTACAGAATAAAGTTAATGAAAGAATTATATTTCATCAGTTATGTCATTAGAACTTTAAGATGAAGAAAAGGGGAACATCACCTTTCTGAATATGGAAAAATGAAAAAGGCTTTTTTCAGAACTAAGGAAACATTATTTTGTTCAAACTCATGGTTAATAAGTACGGTTTATCCTCCATTACTTAATTGATTATGAAATTTTAAACTCTTTTAGAGTTACACACATAAATATTTTCAAAATATTAAAATTGTTTCCATACTTACTGCTTCTAGTAAGTATCGCTACAAAATAAATATTGAATATAAATATATAATTATCGAATAAAAAAATTAATAAGGTGAATCTGGAGAAATTAGTAAGATTTCCTTAGAACTAAGATAAAATTATTTCTTTCAAATTGATACTTGATAAACATGCTACATACTGCATTATTTAACTGATGACGAAATACTAATATCCTTTAGACTTATATAAACATTTTCAAAACATTAAAACTGTTTCATTAGTTACTGGTAGTAGTAGGTGTTCCTACAAGAAAAAATGGAATAAAATAGTTAATGACTTTCAGGAATATTAAACATATTCAAACCAATTCTAAGAAAAAGATTGTTTTACAAAGTTGGTCCATGCAACTGTGTCCTCTTTCCTAATTGATATATTTTAAAACGGAACTGTTTGTACAAAAGAACCCCAGTATATATATAAATGTATATATATATAGGTAATCGAATATTCAATAATTTAATTTTAGTATGGTGATATACTTTAAAAAGAGGGCTCTGATAATTAGTTCAGCTTTTTTTTATCGAAGAAATATAATGTAACAATTATATTTCATCAGTTATTTCACTAGAACTTTAAAAACAAGAAAAGGGTAACATCACCTTTCTGAACGTGGAAAAATGGAAAAGATTTTTAGAAAACTAAGGTAAAATTATTTTGTGCAAACTCTTAGTTAATAAATATGTTGTATCCTCCATTACTGAATTGATTATGAAATTTTAATATGTTTCAGAGTTACATACATAAATATTTTCCAAACATTAAAATTGTTTCCATACTTACGGGTTGTAGTAGGTGTCGCTACAAAATAAATAAAGAATGTATATATATATATATATATATATATATATATATACACACACACAAACACACATATCCAATAAAAAAAATTAAGAATGTTAATAGGTAAAATTATTTCGTTGGAATTGATGGTTAATAATCTTGATACATAACGCATTATTTAACTGATGATGAAATTGTAATATCTTTTAGACTTATATAAACATTTTCAAAGCATTGAGACTGTTTCAATACTTACTGGTATCAGTAGGTGTTGCTACAAAAAATGGAATAAAATAGTTAATGAAATTGAGGAATATTAAAGATACTCAAAACAATTCTAGGAAAAAGATTTTTTCACAAAGCTGGTTAATGTAACTTCGTCCTCTTTCCCAATCGGTATATTTTATAACGGAACTTTTGGTACAGAATAAAGTTAACGAAAGAATTATATTTCTTCAGTTATTATACTAGAATTTTAAAAAGAAGGAAAGAAAATCACCTTTCTGAATGTGCAAAAAATGAAAAACACTTTCTCAGAACTATGCTAACATTATTTTTTCAAACCCATATCTAATAAATACTCTGTACCTTCCGTTACTTAATTGATTCGAAATTTTAAAATATTTTTTAGAGTTATATATATAAATATTTTCAGAACATTAAAATTATTTATATACTTACTGGTTGTTCTAGGTGTGTCTGCAAAATAAATATGAAATTATATATATATATATATCCAACAAAAAAATTTCAATGAGAATCTGGAAAAAATACTAAGATTTTCTTAGACCTAAGATAAAATTACTTCGTTCAAATTTATTGTTAATAAACATGTTACATACTGTTTTATTTAAATGATTATGAAATTGGAATATCCTTTAGACTCATATAAACATTTTCAAAACATTAGAACTGTTTCATTACTTACTGGTAGTAGTAGGTGTTCCTACAAAAAAAAAAATGGAATAAAATAATTAATGACTTTGACGAATATTAAACATATTCAAACCAATTGTAGGAAAAAGATTTTTTCAAAAAGTTGGTTAATGTAACTTCGTCCTCTTTCCCAATCGATATAATTTATAACAGAACTTTTGGTACAGAATAAAGTTAATGAAAGAATTATATTTCATCAGTTATGTCATTAGAACTTTAAGATGAAGAAAAGGGGAACATCACCTTTCTGAATATGGAAAAATGAAAAAGGCTTTTTTCAGAACTAAGCAAACATTATTTTGTTCAAACTCATGGTTAATAAGTATGCTGTATCCTCCATTACTGAATTGATTATGAAATTTTAAACTCTTTTAGAGTTACATACATAAATATTTTCAAAATATTAAAATTGTTTCCATACTTACTGCTTCTAGTAATTATCGCTACAAAATAAATATTGAATATAAATATATAATTATCGAATAAAACAATTAATCATGTGAATCTGGAGAAATTAGTAAGATTTCCTTAGAACTAAGATAAAATTATTTCTTTCAAATTGATACTTGATAAACATGCTACATACTGCATTATTTAACTGATGACGAAATACTAATATCCTTTAAACTTATATAAACATTTTGGAAACATTAAAACTGTTTCATTAGTTACTGGTAGTAGTAGGTGTTGCTACAAGAAAAAATGGAATAAAATAATTAATGACTTTCAGGAATATTAAACATATTCAAACCAATTGTAAGAAAAAGATTGTTTCACAAAGTTGGTCCATGCAACTGTGTCCTCTTTCCTAATTGATATATTTTAAAACGGAACTGTTCGTACAAAAGAACCCCAGTATATCTATAAATGTATATATATATAGGTAATCGAATATTCAATAATTTAATTTTAGTATGGTGATATACTTTAAAAAGAGGGCTCTGATAATTAGTTCATCTTTTTTTATTTCTAAGAAATATAATGAAAGAATTATATTTCATCATTTATGTCATTAGAACTTTAAAAACAAGAAAAGGGTAACATCACCTTTCTGAACGTGGAAAAATGGAAAAGATTTTTAGAAAACTAAGGTAAAATTATTTTGTTCAAACTCTTAGTTAATAAATATGTTGTATATCCTCCATTACTGAATTGATTATGAAATTTTAATATCTTTCAGAGTTACATACATAAATATTTTCCAAACATTAAAATTGTTTCCATACTTACGGGTTGTAGTAGGTGTCACTACAAAATAAATAAAGAATGTATATATATATATATATACACACACACACACACACACACACACACACATCCAATGAAAAAATTAAGAATGTTAATAGGTAAAATTATTTCGTTGGAATTGATGGTTAATAATCTTGATACATAATGCATTATTTAACTGATGATGAAATTGTAATATCTTTTAGACTTATATAAACATTTTCAAAGCATTGAGACTGTTTCAATACTTACTGGTATCAGTAGGTGTTGCTACAAAAAATGGAATAAAATAGTTAATGAAATTGAGGAATATTAAAGATACTCAAAACAATTCTAGGAAAAACATTTTTTTCACAAACCTGGTTAATGTAACTTCGTCCTCTTTCCCAATCGATATATTTTATAACAGAACTTTTGGTACAGAATAAAGTTAATGAAGGAATTATATTTCATCAGTTATGTCATTACAACTTTAAGATGAAGAAAAGGGGAACATCACCTTTCTGAATGTGGAAAAACGAAAAAGACTTTTTTCAGAACTAAGGAAACATTATTTTGTTCAAACTCATAGTTAATAAGTATGCTGTATCCTCCATTACTGAATTGATTATGAAATTTTAAAGTCTTTTAGATTTACATACATAAATATTTTCAAAATATTAAAATTGTTTCCATACTTACTGGTTGTAGTAGGTATCGCTACAAAATAAATATTGAATATATATATATATAATTATCGAATAAAAAAATTAATAATGTGAATCTGGAGAAATTAGTAAGATTTCCTTAGAAGTAACGTAAAATTATTTCTTTCAAATTGATACTGGATAAGCATGGTAGATACTTCATTATTTAACTGATGATGAAATAGTAATATCCTTTAGACTTATATAAACATTTTCAAAACATTAAAACTGTTTCATTAGTTACTGGTAGTAGTAGGTGTTCCTACAAGAAAAAATGGAATAAAATAGTTAATGACTTTCAGGAATATTAAACATATTCAAACGAATTGTAGGAAAAAGATTGTTTCACAAAGTTGGTCCATGCAACTGTGTCCTCCTTCCTAATTGATATATTTTAAAACGGAACTGTTTGTACACAAGAACCCCAGTATATATATAAATGTATATATATATAGGTAATCGAATATTTAATAATTTAATTTTAGTATTGTGATATACTTTAAAAAGAGGGCTCTGATAATTAGTTCACCTTTTTTTAATCAAAGAAATATAATGTAAGAATTATATTTCATCAGTGATTTCAGTAGAACTTTAAAAACAAGAAAAGGGGAACATCACTTTTCTGAATCTGGAAAAATGAAAACTGTTTTATCTGAAGTTTTAATTGACCAGTTTGTGTAATTTCAAGACCATATAAATTGTTCTAATATTTACTGGAAGACGACGTCTAGAAGTAACAGAATAAAATAAAATAAAATAAAATAAAAACATTGTTAATCAACCTGACATACATAAACGATATTTTATTAGAATTAAAGAACAGTAAACCATTCTAAGAAAAATGTATTTCAGAAAATAATGAAGCAATATGATTTTATCTGATTCTTGAAAAGATGGAAAAGACTGACTATACTGGGATTACTAACACCCTTTACTGGTCCTAAGCAAACATGTTCAGATTCCAACTTCTGCTTTATAAATATATTATATACAGTATTATTTAATTATAAAAATAGTGAAAAAAAAATGGCTCGATTCTTAGAAAGGATTATTAAGATACGTGTATCTATCTTTGTACTTTTTCTTTATTTTATTATTTGTTTTATTTTTATTTCTTTTTATATATAATAACTTACCTGTTGTTCGAGATGAACCTGAAAAAGGTAAAATAACAATAAATATAATCATATGAAATATAAAAAGTATTAATAATTTGATTTTTATTTCTTTTTAAAATAAAATAAACAAAAATATAAAGATAAGAGGTATAAATACTATTACTTTATAGAATTCGTTTGTGTTTTAGATTTATAAATAATTTCAACACAATAAAAAAATTGTTTAAGCATTTGCTCGAAGATGGCACACAAGATAACACTAATATTAGAATAAAAATAGAATGAAATTATTAATATAGGAACATTAAATATATTTTATTAGAAATAAACAAAAGAAACTTTCCATAAAAAGTAGATGTATTTGTATTTGTATTCTATGATACTTTTCTAATAATTTACATGTTGATCAAGACGAACCTGAATAAAGTCGAATACATTTATTTAATTAACTGTAAAACGTTTATGTTGTTTTTATAAAATGTACAGGTAAGTTTTGATGAATATAAAGGATATTTTATTAGAACTAAACATTAACAAACCATTCTAAGAAAAATGTATTTCAGAAAATAATGAAACAATATGATTTTATCTGATTCTTGAAAAGATGAAAAAGACTGACTATACTGTGATTACTAAGACACTTTATTGACCTTAAGCAAACATGTTCAGCTTCCAACTTCTGCTTTATAGATATGTTATATACTGTATTATTTAATTATAAAAATAGTGAAAAAACTGTATTATATAATCTTTGTTTCTGTGCTAGATTTTTATTTCATATTAAACTAATACAAAATGTTTATGTATTCACTGGAAGACATTTAACGACATTTTCCTATCAAAAAGAAAAACGTTCAGTTCAGGTATATCAAACATATTTTAGTAGAAATAGACAACAACAAAACGTTTAATAAGTATTTAATAAGCCTATCTTATCTTTATGCTTTTGTTGCTTTTAACATTTAATCATTTACCTGTTGATAAAAAGATAAAATAAATTTTTAACTATAAACATAATTAAATGAAATGTAATTATTGTTAAAAACAATACACTCTGAGGAAACAAAATGTTAAGTAATATTATTTTGAATTCAATATATAAGAAACTCTTGAACAATTTGTACGATCACTCAGTTTTCATAGCTTATTATTCTGTATCTCTTTGTCTGCGTGTGCCTTTGTATTATAATGTTCTTGAGTTTCGAAAATTTGAAACAGAATATATATATATATATATATATATTATGTTTCAAGAGAAAAAAAAAGATATATATATATATATATTATAACAATGAATATAATAAATGGTATAACCAGATTTAGACACTATGTTTGATATTTATATGTAAATTCATAAACAAAATATACAGTTTATTGAATGCAAATAATTTCTTGACTACAGTTACAAAATATATCGATCTACTTTCCGAATTTTCGTTTCGCAAGATTTTAATTTTCGTCATCACTGATATAAAGTACTGAAGTTCTCTTTAGACTAAGATCCATAAAACATTATGACAGATTAAAATCAAAATGAAACTTTCTGTTTTAACTAAATGTGTTTTAAATCTACTTGAATAGTGTGAAATACTGGCAATAAGTTCTGACATCATCAAGAACAGTATTTTGAGTGTACCATACCAGCCACCAGCTTTAAAACGACCGAAACTTCATTTAGAGCTAATCATACTAACACATCATTGTGTAGATACTGTTATGCAGCTTTTAATCGCCAATATAATTATTATCTATGATTATTCTAAATAGCAGGCACTCAATTAAAATGCAGTTACACGAATTTATTACTTTTCCTGCTGATTTCTGGCATTACTAAAGACATTTAGAATGTTGCAAGTGATTTTAGTAAACATTGTAAGCAAGGAAAGAAAAAAAAATATATCGATTTATTTTTAGTAACAGTTTGACCACTTCCAAATATCAAAAGAATGAAACAGTGAGAGGTTTTGTTTTATATATATTTTTTAATTTCGTACTTAACATAAAACAAGTGATTATTTCAAATAATAATAATAATAATAATAATAATAATCATCATAATCATAATCATAATAATAATAGTAATAATGATAGTAATAAAAAAAAGTAAAACAATTTAATAATAATAATAATAAGAAGAAGAAGAAGAAGAACCAGGCAACAGAATAAATAGTTTCTGAGAAAAATGTATTTTTTTTTTTTTTTTTGCTCACTCATAAGTTTTTAATTTTGATTTATTTTTAAAAACTTACTTGTTCCAAAGGCTAAAATTACAAAAAGGGCGACAACTAGAAACAGCTTCATCCTTGCTATTTGTTATCTTTCTTTCTGAAAATTAACAATAATAATAATAATAACAATAATAATAATAATAATAATAATAATAATAATAATAATAATAATAATAATAATAATAATAATAATAATAATAATAATAATAATATAAAAGTGATCTCACCAATAATTGGTGTGAACAAAATTTTGAAAAATTTATGTTATTATTTTATTGGTCTGGATATGTAAAAAAAAAAAAAAAAAACACTCTCACACTTACATACATAAACAGATAATTTTATATATCTATCTATCTATCTATCTATCTATATATATATATATATATGCATATACATATAGAAATACAGACATACATACATATATATTTATGCACGCAAACATATATATAGTTATACATACATATATATGTACATACATAGGGAGACAAACAAAGAAGACATTTTACTTACAAAGTATTGTTACTCCTTCAGTTCTGTCTTCAAAATCTATTTTACCCAACAGTTTACGTCATATTTATATCATTCAGATTTGTGTCAGATTTTAATTAAGTGTTTTTCTGGCAGAGCGTTACGTTGGTAATAATTTTGTTATTTCAGATTGGGGCGATTTCTGCTGCGTTTCTTTCTTTCTTTTTAATACAGCATGAACCATTATGACTACAAATTGTTCCGTTAATGGCAGAAATGTATTCTTATTCGTTACAAAACTGTAATGAATACAGATGCTATCTGCATCGAAGCCTAAAGCTCTCAGAAACCAATATGAGGAGCAAACGCAAATTAGTTTTCAATGACGTAAAAAGGTTTCAGGCATTATTTTAAACTCATTACCTGGATAGATCGATAAAAGTGCAGAACGTGCACGTTGAATATTAAAAACATTCTAATATTTTATTACAACATATACATACATACATACATACATACATACATATATATATATATATATACATACATACATACATATATATATATATATATATATAATATATACGTAAACACATTGAGTTAAACAGTAATTTCTTATAAGTTTCTAATTTATTACAACATTATATACATATAGACTGAAACAGCACAACACATTAAGTTA
>CM022678.1:6396058-6408558 GCA_012295275.1 Chrysomallon squamiferum
GCTTTAAATGGTTATCTCGTTTAGCAGTTTAATTCATTTTGATAAATCACCATTTATAATTACACTACTTTTGAGGAATTTCACTTTGTACTTAATGGTGAAGGGGTTGATTAATCTGCAACTTTCAAAGAAACGTCAAATGCATAATAATAATAATAATAATAATAATAATAATAATAATAATAATAATAATGATCATGGTGATGATGATGATGAAAGAAAGAAAGAAGAAGAAGCTGATTTAAAATCTATGCTAAACGGAATTAACCGAATCTGCTATACCATTATAATTATTCTCTGAAAAACGGGAATTTCCGAACAGTTGTCAATCGTCCGAATATCTCCGAAAATAGTGGAAATTGTCCGAACAAGACAAGCTATCCTCCGTTGAAAAACCAGTGTATTTACCGGGCGCCATTTTTATAAAATTGTAATGTCTTTTATTATGAATACACCAGTGAAACGCAGGCATGGTGTGGACACATCACAGGAAGACATTACAGGTAACTACATTTTTTTAAACTGATATATATCAGATAATGATCTGGTGCCGATTGTTATCACGATCTATTTAATACATTGAAATTGCAAGTTAAATGTTGTCATTTCCTAGTGACGTCACTTCCTACACGTGCTTTTTCTTTTATAAACTTTATTTGTTTTTATCTTTAAATTTACTAGCATTTCACATTTACTTTATAGCTTGCTTTATCACTCATATATCATTTTGAATAAAGATATGGACCGTTTTGAAACGAGTGCATTCGGAGGATTCTCAAACACAGCACACGAAATTATCATTTTCGGTATCACTATCAGTATCACAGTATCAGTGTATCACTGTATTAGTAACTATTACTGTTTAGAGGACGCTGATTTCAGATTTGTGATCATACGATCCGAGATCGGATTAAAAATTTAACTGACGCTTGTTCATACTTACATTAACCATTGCAAAAGTATCAGTGTTTGGATTACTGAAATAAATACACTGTAATCTTGCAGTTAGATCTACTCTGTATTTTCAGAATTTTTCTCAGTAATTTCGTTCAATTATTTGAACATATAATATATCAACTAATTTTTCGAACATTAACAGTAACGCAAGTAGCCACACTATCGGTGCACGTGCAAAGATTTGTAACTAAAACTGGTCTGGTGGTCCATTTTGTAAAAGTACATGTATGGTAATACTGGCTGTAATTTTATTTATTTAATAATTTGAAAGAAGAAGAAAAGTATTAAATTTTAAAAGTAACATTAATAAGCTGCATATATATATATATATATATATACCATTGGTACACAATGGACCTTTCCAGTTACAGGTATTTCTCACTGTCATAGATTATGCAAATATATGGCTGTGTATGTGACTGTGTCAAAGTTAAGAATGAGAAGTGTGTTTAAACCATTTTATATGACCGTTTTAATATCGAAACTAGCAGTGAAATGAAACCTGCAATAAAATATTGAATAAAAGAAGGGATGGGCCAGAATTTCAGTATTATCTAAAGTGTAATTATTGCAATTTTTGAATGTCAAATTTGTTGAAATGTTTCAACATAAACAGAAGCAACCATTTTGTTGAAATAACTGGTAGAGATGTGCACTGTGTTAAGTTTGTGCTGCGCATTCTTACAATCAGTAACCAGAACTTCATTATTGAGTTTGCACAAGGCAAATCAATTACGCTTGTCCTATCTGAAATTATTCTTGGTTAAGAAATATTTTCGAAACTTTCTATCTCTACAGTTTAATAATAATATTAATAATAATAATAGCATGAATGAAATGATGAAAAGATACAGTGGGAAATAAACCCACCAATTATCAAAACTAAGAGAAAAGCTAAACAAACTGAATAGGATTAAGTCATCTGGTTATAAATTTATATTATATTCTTACCTAAGATCACTCTTTTTTTTTTATTAGCTGGATTATGGATCACCCCCTGTTCCCATCAGCGATTTTGAAGCAAAAGCATGGAGAAAATAAAATGTTCTTCTCCTAGCCAAATAAATGTAAAATGACAATTTTTCCTTTCTCAGTTTTTGATGCTGTAAATTCATTTTAAGCTTTCAAAACAAGAAAATAAATCGTCTGGGTGAGGACTAATATGCCATTTTCTCTTCATTCCTTCTTCCGATTTCCTGTTGCACATTTTACCAGTGGCAGAACATAAAACCCTAGTAGACAATAATAATGTTTTATTTATTTATTTATTTATTTATTGTATCACACACACCCTCCCGAATTCGAGGGACTTATATTTCATAATCACTAATATATAAAGTGTGGCATGAAGTACATTTACCTTATAAACATGTATAATGTTTAAAATCAATGAAATTCACTGATAATATCATAGAATATAATTAAATAAACAGGCATGCGAATTTTAAAAACAATAAATGTGTGTATAAAATTAATGTTTTAAAAATCATTATATTTAATACTAATAACAAAGTTTGGCATTCCGCATGATACTAGTCTGCGTGTATACTTTCAAAATTGGGAGAAAAAAGTGATGTGTACAACTATTCCTACGGTTTTTAGTTGGGCCTAAGTTTAGAATGCTAACTGAACAAGACACGTCTGCATTGCAACATGGGACAGGAGGTGCCTTGCACCATCATAGAATTATAAGAATGTGCAGCACAATGTTAAGATAGTGCAGATCGACATAATGCATAGGAGGCAGATACAGGAAGGCATTATTTGTATCTGAATTGATCTCAGTCTGATTTTTGGAAAAGTATGCTTTAAATATTATTACCCTACATTTTATTTTATAAACAAGAATTGATCTGAAAATAAAAAGCTAAAAAAAATATAAACTTAAGCTAATATTGAGAGTAACAGTATCAGTAAATATTCACAACACTCTTTTGATAACTTGTTTCCTGAAGACTTGACTTAAAATTTTACTGTGTAGTGGAAGGTGCATGTGAAAGAATCGCTTCTTGCTAACTATTTATTGTTACTACTGCTATTTCTGTTACTGTTGATTTGATGCTATTATTATTAATATTATTATAATGATTAACATCATCATCATTATTATTTCTCTTGTTATTATTGTAAACATTACTATTATTATTATTATTATATTTTATTATTATTATTATTATTATTATTATTATTATTATTATTATCATCAACATCATCATCATCATTATTGCTACAACTGCTGTTATTATCATTATCGTGCACATTATTGTTATTGTTATTGTTATTAAATTAATAAAATTATGTCTTTAAGCTACAGATGAAATTTCCTGCCATCATAAAAGGATTAAGTTTGATCAATCTGAAAATAATTCAGGTGAGTAGAAATATTCAATTACAGTTGACTTAGTATTTACGATTTAGTAAAACTGTTACTAGTACATTTGCATTGTGAAATGTGATGATTTTTGTACTTTAAACCCAAAAGATTATTACAACAGTACAAAATCTTATTCGAAGTTTTGCACTGTAAACTTTGTTATTATTAACTCTTTTTTTTTTTTTTACACTTTTTTTTTTATAACTACAATTTCGTGTCCTTTATTATTAACAAAGATTGATTTTCATAGAGCTACGTCACATAATTACTATTATTTTTAGCTTGATGCCTAATATTAACTTAAAAACTTTGACAACTGATTAAAAAAAAAAAAAAAAAAGTTAAAACTCGAAGCACATCACCACTAAGTGGTATACTTTATATTCAAAGTGCCGTTTTCGCCAAAGTATTCTTAACAGCTGTGGCCACGTTGCTGATGACGTTCTGTTGTTGCAGATGTTAAACGCTGGTCACTGGACGACGTTTCTCAGCTCCTGGAGAGCGTTCGCTCGGTTTTACCGAAACACGATGTCAGCAGATTCGCGATTCGGACGAACAGAATAGACTGGTCAGTGATAGCGTTCCAAGAATTCACAGCCGAAGAGTGTAAACAAAAGTTTACGCACATCATAGAAAAGGTTCCCATTTTTTTTTTTCTCTCTCGTTTTGAAACAGATATTTTAAAAAAAAAGAAAAAAGAAAAGAAAAGAAAAGAAAAGTTTTTGGACAAGTAAAATGTTTGATGTAGATTTGTTTAGAACTGATCGTATGATTATGAGAAAGAATTAAAAATCAAATTGTAGAAAAGAAGAAGAAAAAAAAAAAACATTCTGGAAAATTTATAGAATCCGAGAAAAAATGAATATCAATTCTAGGAAAATAACTATGATATCTGAGAATGAATAAACATCAATTCTAGAAAAGAAAAATCTTTGATCTTGCAAAACTTTCATCCAGATTCTTAGAATTTTTTTTTTTGAAATATATTGCCTTTTTTCTTTTCCAAAATACATTACAGCTTCTAAGAAATGGGGAGTATAAATCTTAGAAATATTAACTTTTTTTAATACATTTTTTTCTAAATTAGGAGAAAAATACATTATAATTACAAGACATCATGTATAAATTGTGTGTGTGTGTTTAATAAATAGATTATAATATTTCTTTATTTTGACATTTAGAGAAATATGTTTGATCTGTATATTGTATGTCAATAATTAATATGTATGTGTATACATATGTACGTACGCATATACATACATACATACATACATACATACATATATACATATATACATACAGACATATACACATATATATATATATATATATATTCACAACTGGTTTGATGTGTTTACGTACACACATACATATATACATACATAAAGACATACAGACATATATACATATATTCACAACTGGTTTGATGTGTTTATGTACATACATACATATATATGGTTTGGTGTTTGTAATATTTTGATGATTGTTTATTTTGATGATCAGGTGCGACGTAACCAGACTCTGACTGAGTTGCTGAACGCTGCGACAGAAATGATAAAGTTACGGCCGAACTTGTTCAAAGAAAATGACGTAAGAAATTTCTGAAACAAATTTTCATTTACTATTGTTACTGTTACTATGGTTATTATTCAACTTATTGTTATTTATTATTAGTTAGTTTTGTTATTATTAGAATTATTATTAGTAGTGTTGTAGTTTCGTTTGTTACTGTTATTGTTATTATTGTTTTAATATTTTATTGTGAATAATTTTAAAAAATAAGAAAATTCTGTTATTGTTATTAGGGTATTGTTGTTAGTAGTATTATTAATATTGTTATTATAATCATTATTGTTACTATCATTACTCATTACTGCATTTATTTTTATTAGTTTTAATATTTTCTTCTGAATAATTTAAAAAAAAAAGAAAGAAGTTAAATGATAATTGTAAGAAAATGTAAATAAAATTCATATTGGGGAACATTTCTCTGTTTCTGAAAGAAAAAGAAAAAAGAAAAAAAATTCACAGTTAATTCTTCCTTTTTTTTAATTTCATTAATTGTTCCTTGCTCACTATTTAAATATTATTTACTGCAAGTTACAATGAACTGGCATGTGATGTATTGTCGGAAAATAAGAATTCAAAACCTCTTGGATGCTGACATTTTGTGGATTTCCAATTATTTATTTTTTTCGGATTATTTTAATACGTGAACAAAATCCATTGAGAATGATTTATTTTTTATCCTCCGTTAAAATAAAACAAAACATTATTATTATCATTATTATTATCATTGTCATTATCATTATCATTATCATTATCATTATCATTATCATTATCATCATTATCATTATCATTATCATTATCATCATCATCAATACCAATACCAATATCATTATCATTACCACTATCATTATCATTATCATTATTATTACTACTACTGCTACTACTATCATCATCATCATTATTATTGTAATCATTTTTATTATTATTATTATTATTATTTGTCATTATTATTGTTATTAATATTTTATTATTATTATTATTATTATTAATATTATTGTTATTATTAATTTTGTAAATATTATTAATATTGTTATTATTATTAATATTATTATTAGTTATTATTATTATTGTCGTTATTATTGTTGTTAATAATATTATTAATACTATTATTATTGTTATTGATGTTGTTGTTGTTGTTGTTGTTGTTGTAGTTATGTGTTTGTTTGTTTTTCGAAGATCGACTTGCCCAAGAAGCCTCTCACTACATATTTTCATTTCCTCGCCGACAAACGAGAGAAGCTGAAAGCCGACCATCCGGAACTGAAAAATGTCGAGTTCGTCAAGTTGCTGTCTGATAAATACAAAAACCTCCCAGAGAAGAAGAAGGTAAGAAGAAGGAGTTACACGACGTCTGTAGTCATCTTTTTTCTCTTTTTTTTTCGCTCTGTCTGCTTGCGGAAAAAAAAATGTTTAGAAAAAATTCACGTTTTTTGTTTTCCCCTTTCTCTTCGTATCTGCTCGTTTATTTCTGTGCGTAAAAGTGAGGGTTTTTTTTTTGTGTGTGTGTTTCTGTCCATTTCTGTTGGTCTGTTAGTCTGTCCTTGTGTACATGTTCACCTTCATACAGATGTATGTATGCACACATACATAAATATATACTTAGATACATACATAAATACATATATGCATATAAAACACACAATTTATCTGTCAATTGGGGACTTGAGAATTTCCGGATTTCTGGTTACATACTAACTGTTTACTTAAAATGTAAAATGATAAATAAAAAAATAAAAAATTAAGGAATGTAACTGTATTTAGAAGACAGAAATTAATACACTTCTAGTTAGTTCATTGAAAATGAGTAAAACAGGTTTTTTGGGGTTTTTTGTTTTCACTTTACGTTAATCTTATAGACGAGAAGATAATGAATGAAAGTGAGAGTAAACTGAAACGAATAAAAATACTCATAATGTGAGAGGATCAAGTGTACACACAGTGTCAGTCACACGCAGAAACTTAAAATAAAGTGTAAATTAATCAAAAGTTATATGTGTTAGAAAAACAGCTGGTTTTTCTTGTTTTGCTGGATTTCTCGGAATCAGACAAAAGGTTAGGTACCTGTTTGTGTATGTTTATCTATTTGTGCGTGCGTGTGTGTGTGTGCATGTGTGTTTGTCAGTTTTTCTTGAGTACAATTACACAACCACTAACCCACTATCTATACATTAAAGAAATGTACATTAAAAGCAAGATTTTTTTTTTAATTTTGAACCTAAGTTAATTTTAAAATAGGTTTTGTGCATTGTCACAAAAACCTGATTAGAAAAGAAAACAAAAAAAAGTTAAAATGCATTTGAGATGGGACAGATATTGCATAGTGTGTGTGTGCGTGCGTGCGTGTGCACACATATGCCTATCTATATCTTACAGTGCATGCACTTCAGTTCATATTAGATTTTGACTGTCAGGCCTTGTAGACTATGCTCTTTTTTAATTTAGAATTATCTTACAGGTTGTATGATGCATCTGCTTTAGACTTTATTTGTCAACCTGTTAATGATTGAAGTGAATAACAGATGCAATAGATTCTGATATTAAATAGAAGCCATTCCGAACTGACTATCCCTACCATATGGATGGATCAAATTATTCTGAGCTAAATAATTTTTTTTTTTTTTTTTAAAGAAAATATAATAATAGGGATGATGTTATTCATTTGTTTTTGTAGTTATCATCAGTACATTTTGTGAAATGATATATGCCAATGATGTTGTTTTAATAGTTGTTTATTAGTAGTATGTGGGAGAATTTTGTATGTGAAATGGATATACCGGTTATTTATATTAATTTACTCACTGTTTCTATCAGTCACTTCCCCACTAACACAGTGGGACTGTTCTGTTATTATTAATGTTTCTTATTCATTTTAATTTGACTTTGCAGAAAAAGTACATCAAAATGGCAAAGGCTTCGAAAGACGAATATGATAGACAAATGCTAGAATTCAGGTTTGTTTTCTTCAGAAATGAAGGATAAGAAATACATTTTACAACATTTATTTTGATCTCTTTCCATTTTGTAAAAAAAAAACAACATTGGAGTTGTGTACATCATGAAGTATCAGACTTTAAAATTGATATGTATACATGTATTTTAAAAAAAGGCAACAGAAACAAGCTGCATTTTCAACATTAATGAAGAATACTGAAATCTGGTTTTTATTTTAAAATGTGATAACTTTAGGGTAACATTTTATTATTAACAAAGACTGGCAAGAAATACAGAATGATTACTAATGATACTTTAATATATGTTTTTTTTTTTATTAAACTGTGTAGCATAGTCAAAAAAAAATACATTATTGTATACATGTTATTTAGATCAGACTTCAGATTAAAATCTGATAACAAAAAACTACAAGACGTACTGAAAAATGTTGTCACGTGTTTTGAAAGTTATTACTATTATACAGACGTGATGTTATTAGTGAAATACATGTCTGTTTGTGTTTGTGATGTTGAAAATTAAAGATTTTTCTGTCTGTTTTTAGGAAAGAACACCCAGAGTTTGATGTGAAGCCATATTCTGATGCTCCAAAGCTGCCAACGCCATACACACTTTTCTGTCAGAGAAAACTGAAAGATATCAGTGAAACCGATCCAGATGTGAGTTCATCACCATTTAAAAAAAAAAAAAAAAAAAAAAATTTAGCATTATTTATTATTATTATTAATTTTTTTTAAAATAATTATGGTTATTAGATGTTAGACTTGTAATTTCTGTTTTTTTTAAATTTTTTATTGTTATTTATTGTTATTTTATTTTATTTTATTATTTTATTTATATAGTTCTGTATTTTTTTTTTTTTTTCATTTCACTTCAGTTTACTTTACTTTTCTTTATTTTACTTTATTTTAGTTTACTTTACTTTACTTTTACATTATTTTACTTTATATTAATTTACTTTGCATTACTTCACATTACATTACATTACTTACTATATTTTACTTTATCTTTACTTTACTTTACATTACATTACATTACTATACTTTACATTACATTACATTACTATACATTACATTACACTATATTTTACTTATCTTTACTATACTATACTTTACTTTAAATTACATTACATTACTTTACTTCACTATATTTTGCTTATCTTTAACTTTACTTTACTTTACTACATTTTACTTATCTTTAACTTTACTTTACTTTACTACATTTTACTTATCTTTAACTTTACGTTACTTTATCTGTCGTAGCCATGCGACACCAACTCTTAACAAATAGCAGCAAGCAACCATTTGTTTGCACCTTCCCGAAGGTAATACACTACATACCACAGCACGAGACATATATCCTGTGAATCTTTGTCCTCAGTGCTCTGTTCTGACACTGAGCAGCTGAGCAGCAGCTGAGCATTCCATACAGCGTGTAAAAGACAGACTGAAAGTTTGTCAGTGTATTTCACTTACAACGGTTATTAAGAGTCTGTCATACATTTCTTATACAACGAGAGAACAATTGTACTGTCAGTTAGAAATTCTCATGTTTTACTGATTAACATCAATTATATCACACATACATATGTACATACATATATTCATAGATACGTACGTACGTACATACATATATACATACATACATAATACATACATACATACATAATAGATACATAGATACATACATAATACATACATAGATACATAATACATACATACATACATACATACATACATACATACATACATACATATATACATATATACATACATACATACATACATACATATATATATATATAAATATATCAGACATAGCATGACCTCTGAGATCTTGCTTCTGGTGCAGTTAAGTCTTCAGTTCAGTCTCTGGTCATTTTTTTATTGATTATGTATCATCAGTATTGTCTCACTGCATTTCATTATGAGTGATGTTACCCAGAATGGATATTATTGATGTGTATATACAGGTACTGTACTAATTATCTGGCACCCTGAAATCTGGAAAGACCAGAAAACTGGAAGTTTTTTCCCTGGCACTATTTTTATAGTTTGTGCGCATCAGTTTTGTCCTCACCAGACCAGAACTACTCTTTCAAGCCACGTGGCGTTCATTCATTCGCCGCATTGTTTACATTTCGAGTCACCACAGTTGTGTATCATCATTTTTTTTTTTTTTTTTTATGTTTTTTAATTTTAAAATGTTTATGCCTAATTATATTCATATTTAGATGCCTTGGTAACGGAAAATCCAGAAATGTTGAATGCCTTCAGGCCCCAAGAAGTCTGGTTAATTGGTCCGGTACCCGTATTCTTTACCTAAATTGGCTGCTATTAACATTTGTGTATATATAGATATCAGTGTGAATTGATAACCAGTATGAAATACGATTTGTTTTACTTTATTTCATTTGTTTTTATTTATTTATTTATTTATTTATTTATTTATTAATTTATTTTTTTATTTTTTTTTATTTTTTTATATTTTTTTATTAATTTTTAATTTGTTTTTTAATTTTTTTATTTTTTATTTTTTATTTTTTATTTTTTATTTTTTATTTTATTTTTTTATTATTATTGTTTATTATTTTATTATTATTATTGTTTATTGTTTTACAGCTGTCTGCTGATGAATGTAAGTCTAGATGTAAGGAGATTTGGACAAATCTAAAACCAAAGAAAAAAATCAAGTGGATCAGAAAAGCTGCCAAAGTGTGGCCTCAGTATGTGGTGAGTTTTTGCTTCAGACGTAGATGAGTCAGTTCAGTTTTTGTTTGTTTTAAAGGGGAAAGGAGACTCAGTCTGTATGGATTTTTTGGTTCTTGTATTTGTGAGACTTATCTATTTAATTTTAACTAATATTTTTTATTTTTTATTAACAGTACCAAAGTTTGTAAGCAGTATTAAAATTTGAACTGTCAGTAATTTTTTTAATTTTTGCTGTTTCAGGAAGACATGGAGGCTTACATGAAAAAGAACCCGAAATTTCCATTTCGTCCTCAGCATCTGTTCACACAGGAAGAGCAGCACCTGAAAGACAAGGACGACGGGAAACCAGAGAAACCACCAAGGTAGAAGTTTATTCTTTATTTTTTTCCATTTATTTTTTTTTTTTTACTGTTTATATTTTATATCTTTATTTTGTATTTTTTATATTTTTTTTAGTTGTTTTTAAATGTATATTGTGGGTAAACAAACAAAAAAACAACAAAAAAGATTGCACCTCTGAAATTTTTTATATGTTTTATTCGACACGTGGGAGGTTGTAATTTCAAGAAAGGTTGTTTTAAGGTCACATGATCCACGAGGTCAATCTGAATGTCATAAAGAAAGGTCAAACAGTCAGTGTACTCCAATATTCTCCACAAACTGAACAGTAATGGCAGATTTTGGGAATCCTTGTCATATTGCCTTTTTAACAATACTGATTTTATGAAGATTGGCCCAGTAGTTCATGCCCATTTTATCAGAAAATCTCAAAATTCAGGGGGTAGGGGCCATATCTCCCACACCACTGGTCCGATTGGCCTAAAATGTTGAATTTGGTGCTGTGGGATCCCAGTCAACAAGTATACCAAGTTTCCTATAAAAATCTGAAACAGTCAGGGTTTAACCCATTGGGTGATTTGACACGGAATGACCCAGTTGGCATTTGGAATGTCAGGGTTATCGGAAATCAAGAATGTTCAAATAAATTAAAAGTTTTAAAAACCCTCAGAGCTTTTGTGTGAAAATTGTCTTTGGCAGGTTCCTTAAAGTCACTTCCATAGTGTCCATTACCAGCATTTGTTATTTATAATGCGTGCATTAAATCTTCGAGTATCACAATTGTTTTTAATCATTATCATTATTATTATCATTTTTAAACATTTAAAAAAAAAAAAAAAAAAAAAAAAAAAAAAAAAATGTAATTCAATATGAGGGATAACTTGCATAGATAAGATATATATTATTTATATTATATTTATGGTGATGTGTCATATTACATTATGTTACTATTTATATTATGTTTTGTATTATATTTATTATATTATCTTTTATTGTACTACACTACACTGCACTGTTTTATATATATACGTGTGTGTGTGTGTGTGTCTGTGTATATTTATACCTGTATCCATATCTATATATATGTGTGTGTGTTATATGTCTGTGTATATATATACCTGTATCCATATCTATATAAATGTATGTCTGTGTATATATATGTATCCATATGTATCCATATCTATATAAATGTGTGTGTGTATATGTCTGTGTATATTTATACCTGTATCCATATCTATATAAATGTGTGTGTGTATATGTCTGTGTATATTTATACCTGTATCCATATCTATATAAATGTGTGTGTGTGTTATATGTCTGTGTATATTTATACCTGTATCCATATCTATATATGTGTGTGTGTGTGTGTGTATATATATATATGTATATATAATTACAGCAATGGTTTTTACCTGTTCGTGGAAGAAGCAAAAGAACACACCAAAGAACACGAGTCGCTGAACAACTTGAGAGAAAAGTGGAAACGTTCAACAAAAGCCGAGAGGAGGTGGTACTTGGAACGGGCAAAAAAGGTGAACACATTTCTCAGTTCAGCATTTTTGTTTCTCTAGGGAAGCTAAATAAATATAAATAAATACAAA